>JANTPZ010091008.1:0-20894 GCA_025593235.1 Vachellia pachyceras | reverse complement strand
TAGTCCCTAGATAAGCATATTTTAAATTAGAAGGGAGGGGTTTCAATTCCAGGGTAGGAGGTTGCACAATTGAAGGAATCAACTTATGAAGCTCAAGCAAGTTGTCACTTCCCTGATTAATTGAGGCGTCCTTACGGTCTTTTGGCTATCCAGCTGCTTAACCAAAAGTCTTTTCGACATTAATAGGTTTCTCCATTTTAAAGGAATCGTCTTTACTTGTGTTGTGCTTAGACTCGGTGTCCGGCTCACTCAACTGCTCATTTTGAATCTGCGAAACAGGAAGTAACATTTCAGTATAATACATTGCAGACATGTTCCCATCCCCTCACAAGCACAGACAAAATTTTTTGAGTATAATGATGCAAAAGATGATGGCTCCTCAAACTCGACCATTGAGGCAATAGACGAAATGCTTGATTGTATAAATCCATCCTCAGACTTAAACATGGGACAAGAACTTTCAATTATCATATTATCAGCAAGAATGGTATGGTATGGGTGAGAATATGAACCAGTATGTATTACAGGTATGTATGAGTGTATGCAGGTGTATGTATGGTTATGTTGTATGTATGTGTTGAAATTTAGATGAATGAAGTGTGAAATGTGGATATTCGCCGTGGCTAAATATGAATTACGTCGCGGTGAAAGGTACCCGAGAGGGTATCTCTCTTTCAAAATGCAAGTTTTGTTGCGGCTAAAGTTGAATTTGGTCACGGCGTAACACACCCGAGAAGAATTTCTCTGTGAAATTGAGCATGCGTCATGGCAAAAAATGAAATTGGTCGCGGCGGAAATGCGGATTTTATGCAGAATGCAGCAGAAAGAGATGCAATCTACTATGCAATTCTAAAATATTCATAGACTAATCCTATACTATAAACAAAGATGCAAAACTAACAAATAAAAACACAATCTAAAAACTATTGGACTTCGCTTCCCCGGCAACCGCGCCAAATTCTTGGTCCGTACTAAGCCACAAATTGCAAACTTAGGTCACTGTCTAGCCTTGAAAATGGATCAAGAATATTAATTTTGATTTCTAAGGATTGTATAATGCAACCCCAGGGTCATTCTCTCCGGAAGCAAGAAGGCGTACCAATAATTCTTAGCTTGGGTCTATGCTTGCGATGCAAATGCAATCAGGGTTTGATTCAAATTATCCTATGTACCTAAACTAATTACAAAACAACTGAATTATTTTTGGTAGTTTCTTGATTGAGAATGAAAGTAAAGGCAGCTTTGAGAAAGAGAAGTGTGTGTGTGATGATGGGTGCCTCTTGAAAACAAAGTGTTCCATCATAGTTCGCAAAAGATTAGGGAAAGTATCGGTTTTCGCACTAAGTTTTCGAAATAAAAAACCCCAATAATTCGCATGGGTCCAGAGCGTCATATGATGATCTCCTTCTAAATCCCCACACGACTTGGTGGCTGTGAAATAACATGAAATGAACTCCATCCCATGAGATCCCTCAAGACCACTTAGTGTGTGTACGGAAATCGTAAAGTGACAAAATTAACTCCATACATTGTTGACTCTAAAACCAAGCACAACAAGGATGATAGAAGAGACCGACAAGATTTCATTAAATAAGCAAAATGAACTCCATTCTACTTTGTCAATCACAAAACAACTCAATACCCAATAATCCAAGTTTGGCTCAACTGAGACCAAGCATTTACACACAAATTACAAAGTACAACTCAGAATCCAAGTAATCCATAATGTAAATATAGATTAAAAACAAATACTCCCCTTTCGACACTTCAAACTTCGGTTTACTTCATCTTCAAGAGGTTGGAGAAGTTTAGCTCCACATGGATGATGGAAATGAGCTTCGAATGGATGATAAATGCCCGATAGATTCATGGATGATGAAGAAATGGGGGAAATGGTGGTAGTGTGTAGGTAGGGTGAAATGGGGATGTGATTCTCTCCTCTCTTTGCTCTCTTCAGCTTCTTGAAGCCTCCCTTTCATCCTCTTTTTGAAAATACCCTAATTTAGCATAATAGACCATCCTAGGTCGGATCCATCAAGCCGGGTCGGGTTATTTTCCTTCTGAGATAAAAATTCAGGTTCTGCGCGATATTCGCCGTGGCGAACTTCAGGTTTTGTCGCGGTGAACCTCACCCGAGAGTTCTTGCATGACTTCTTGAACTTTGGCTGCGTCGAATGTTGAATTGTGCTGCAGTGAACTTCTCCGCACTGCCTCCCTTGGCCTTTTGTAAGGAGTTCTTGAAATGAAATAGCAAATATGGGCAGTATTATTTGCTCATCAAGATGCAATTTAGGCACAATAAATCATTATTCATTGCATAGGTGCCTAAAATCACATTAATCCAAATCAATAACTCCTAATCTACATTTAAGCACAAAAAGGTCATGTATAGGCTAAAATTGACTCTAAGACTCTGAAAATTCAAGTAAAAAACTAATACAAATAAAGCTCAATCACTCGGTCGAGCCAAAATTGGATTATATGTGTATTGAACTTGCTTTGTGTTTGATGTGGTAGAGTGAAGTCTCATTTCTACCTATTCAATGAGATCTTTGTTGCTCTCTTCTATCTTCCTAGTTGTGCTTGATTTTAGAGGTGATATTGTGTTGAGTTGAATTTTTCACTTTGCTATTTCCGTACACACACTAAGTGTTTTTAAAGCATTTTATGGAATGGAGTTTATTACATGGAATTTCTGACCCAGCGAGTTGTTGGGGTTTTTCATTATGAAACTTAGTGCGAAAACTATTACTTTCCCTAATCTTTTGTGAACTATGATAGCCTAATTCATTTTCAAGAGGAAATCCATCATCAAACACTTTTACACTTCAATTCTGCCTTTACTATTTTACCCAATTCAAAAATACCAAAAAGAAATTTCATTTTCTAATTAGCTTTAGGTAGATAGCAATTTTGAATCCACAACGGTTTTCGTTTGTAAAGCGAATTTAATCACAAGCTAGGTAAATAGTGGTACATAAATAGCTCCTTAGAGAATGACCATGGACTTCCACCCTATAGTGTATTCCTTGAAAATCACAAATCTTTTTTATCTATTTCCATTGCATTACATTGACTAAAGTTTTATCACGTGTACCAACTGGCATAGGATCAGTAGATGAGAGAAATTATGAAGAATGAGATTGGAATGGTTGATTGCCTCCCTCCTTTTCTCTCTAATGAGTTTTACCCTAAATGGAATATCTCAACCGCTCTGGGTCAGATCCAACAAGGTGAGTTGGGTATATTTTCCATTTGGAGCATAATCTGATACTGATGCAAGATATTTCACTGAGACCAACCTCTCTTAAGAGTTATTCTTGCTCGTTGGCTGCGGAAAATTATGAATTGTGCCACTGTGAACTGTTTCAGAGGCGTCTCCAATTGTCATTAGCTAGAGTTCCTAAAATAAATTAGCAAAGATTTGAAGTATCACTTGCTCATGATTATAATTAAGTGCAAATGTATCTTTTTTCATGGCAAATGCACCCAAAATCAAACTAATCACAATCAACAACTCTAGTTTCTAAATTAAGCTTAGGAAAGGTCATGATTTGGCCAAAAATGCATTAAATGCTTTGAAAATTCAAGCAAGAATGCTAGAGAAACAAAGCTCAATCACTATGCTTCCTCTTCAATCTTATGATTGTATTTTCATGGTTTGTGGGCTGGAATTCTATGGTTGTTGAGAGAGAAAGTGAAGAAGAGAAGCATTTAGAAGAAATCATTGCTAATAAATCAATCTATGCATGTTTTGGAGTTGCTTGATGTTTGTTTTGTATTGTTTGAAAGTGTAAGGGAATTTTTGGAATCCAAACCCTAAGGGGAAAGTGCTGCACGAAATTGACATGCATATGGAAGATTGATTTTGTGCTAAATAATTATTAGGAAGTGGATTAGAAACAAGATTATGTAAGTGTAATTAAGGCAAAGTTGAAAAATGTAATATCCACCTTTTTCTGTAAACTGACATCGAGGCCAAATTGATAGTTAGGAAATAAGACAAGGCCCAGAAAAAAAAAGTACAGAAAAAGGAGATGTCAGTGGACTTAAGAGACCCTGGTCAAATTAGTCATAAGGCTTTGAAGTTACTAAGAATGTAAGCCAGGGACATAAATGTCATTAAGTATAAAGACCAAGGGCAATATGGTGATTTATAAAAAGGGCTAAACCAGTAGTCAAAAGTCAAGTTAGAGCCCACGGATAGAAAGTATGGAAAAGGTTGATGTTATTGGGCTGTAAGTCTCAGAATCAGATTTGGCCTGGCGGATGGAAGTCGGTAGGAACTTTAAAGTTAAGTGTGCTCGCCCTGGAGCAATTTCAGGATGGGTGAGCTCCTGGGACGTGCCAAGGGGGTCAGTAACCAAAAGATCAAGAGAGAAAAGGTCAAGGGTAAAATGAAAATTTATGAAAAGATAGACTGTAAAAGGGCATTTTGTTCATTAAGAGAAAGTGTAAGGGCATTTTGGTCATTTGATAAAGTCAAAGTCAAACAGTTGACCAAAAATAGAAAAATTCACAAATGGCCAAAAGATCAGAACTCAATGATTACCAGATTTTCAACCGATTGTTGAAATTCTGTCTGGATGAGGAATTATGGAATTTTAAATATTTGATGGTTAAAAATAATTATTTAAGATATCAAGAGTTCTCTAAGACCAAAAACAGAGTCTAAAAAAATTCAGTGAATTTTATAGTATTTTACAAAATTATTGTCCAATGTACGATTAAGGCGATTTTCCCAAAAAGGAGGAAAAAGGCCTGAAAATCCCCAAAATATAATTTATTTCAAAAATTAATTTTAGACAATCTAGAAGGTATTTTGGGAAAAGAAAAAGGGCTAGAATATCGGTGAAAAATGTAGAAATTTATGAGGCCTTAAAATGCTTTATCCTCAAATTGCTTGTTTCAGGGGTTTTAGACAGGATAAAGTAATCCTGTTAATTTTGATAGGATTAAGTGACATTTTGAGTATGATGATTTTATTATATTTAAGAGGGAATGATGGAGATTAAATGAGGAAGAAAACATCTCCAGAAAAGTAGGACAAGATTTACCAAAATAGAGTTATATTTACCAGTAGAAAGTGTAATCGGTAGAAGTAACTGAAGGGGATCCAGTTTGGTTACTCAAACCAGATTTCTAACCCCTAGTTACAGCCATAATTACTTACTTTTTATGAGCCAATGAGGAGTTAGCATGTGGTGGATATGTGGGCAAATCTTAGCCCTCAAAATTCAAGATGAAATCTTAACCTTCCATTCCATTTTAATGAGATTTTATAAATGCAATTTTCTCTCCTCTTCCACCCCTTCAAAACCGACTTTTGGGCAGAAAAATGGAGAGGGAGAGACGCCATTTTTGGAGGTGGAGAAGAAGAAGAGCTTGAGAAATCTTAAGGTAAGAGGAGTTACACCTTATGTTATATATCAAATTCTTCCTTTCAACTTCCTCTACAACTTCCATGGATTGGAATTTTGATTTGAGCTCTCTTTCTCAAGTTTGGATACCTAGGGTTATTGAGAGCAAAGTGAGAAAGAGAGGGATTTAGAACCATTGATTGATGGTAAAAGCCTCCTTGTGTTGTAAGGAGTGTTTTGATATATATATATTGTTGTTTGAGAATGTTTTTGTGATTTTGTAATCTTGGGAAATCATGAAGTTTTAGGGGAGGTGCTGCCCAATTTTCCATTTGATATGGGAGAGTTAAAATCAAGTTATACCATGCATGAATATGAATTTGGGAACAAGAATCAAGTGGTATAAGTGATGGAAGTTGAAAAATCACATTTATGGAAATTGTGTGTGTGTCTCAGCCAGACCTGGTTCTTGGAGAAGGAAGTTTCTTTTGATGATTTTGATGCTTCCAATGGGTTTAAAATGATATTTTGTGTAGGGTAAAGGTAACCACAAGTTTGTGGAAGCATTGGAAAACATTAGAGACAAGTTTGGGGTTTTAAGGTTCTTAAAGTTCAAGAGATGATTTAAGGAAGTTTTACCTTGGTTTTTTGTCTTGGAAATGGCTTGTGATTGATGGCCATAATGTTGTCAATTGTGTAGGCAAAAGTTTGGTGCAAGAGAGTGATTTTCAAAGTGAGCAAGAGAACACCCAAGTTAAAGGAAAATAAAGACACAAGGTAGCAAGACCATCTTACTCTAATCCATGTTATCATGAAAATCCTTTGATTGATGCATGACTTGCCTTGAAATTTATGATGATGAAAGTGTGGATGTGTGCATGTTAATGCTATGGCCATATGTATTTATGTGTTTCATGTTATACTTTTATTAATTCACATTCATTTAGAAAGTTGTCATGCATTTTTGTGAAAGTATGTTAGATAGTTTTGCTATTGGGATTTCCAAAAATCTCATTCTCCCCCATTAACCATTTTTAGGTGGAAGCACATCAAAGGGTAAGGAAGAAATCCATGATGCTTGAAGTAAAAATGTGCACATGTGTATAAATGTAAATTATGTTGTAAGCTTTATATTATATTGTTGAGATTTGTAAAGTGGCATGTAATATAACTCATGTATGTATGATGGACTCATGATAACCAATGTATGCCTAAGAATGCCTAATTACATAGGTTATTATGATTAAGAAAAACTTAGAAATCATTAGGATGAATTATGAAGTTAAGAAGTGGAAAATTTGGTTAAGAAGTTGGTATAACGTGAAACAGGGCAAATGAACTCCAAACGAGATGAAATTTTCTGAAAAAATAGTTCACATTGCAAGCTTTAAAACAAGCTAAAGATCTCTGAAATTGGAGTTTTTACAGAAAGTTATGACTGTACAAATGCGGTGAAAAAATCACAAAAAAATCCTGGGAAAATGGAAAATTACCATATGAACAATACATTTTTATGAATTAATATGTACCAACTGGACAAGTTTCTGTTTAAATGAGTATTTTTCCCTCATAAAGGAATTTGTAAGTTTCAAAAATAAGTTGGAATCACTCAATTTTGATTTTTCTAGAATTAGTTATGAATTTTCAAAGTTGGTCCGAAAAACTGTGAATAGTAACTTTCTTAAAAATGAAAGTTTTCGTTTTGGTCCCTTTTGACAATGTAAGATGTTTGAGGCCATTAATTGGTTCCAAATCATCTTAATGGAAGCTAAGAGGGATAAATAAGAGGTGTTACAAAAAATCCAATTTTCGGAAAATTTCCATATTTTTGTCTAGATCAGTCTCGTGAGGAAATAATGTGATTTTCATGATTTTGATGCCTCCAATGAGTTTATAAGGTAAAATTGTGTAGGTATAAGTGAGAAAAGGATTTGGGAAGTATTTAAAATCATAAGAGCAAGTTTCAAAGTTCCAAGGGTGCTTTAACGAGCAATAAGGGTTAATTGCTTTTTGCAAGTTTTCTTGCTTTGTGATGGCTGGAAATTTATGATTATAATCTTGAATGATGTTTAGGAGTTTGTGAAGCCAAAGAGCCCATTGGGAAAGACCATTAAGAGGGGTTTAAGTCCTAAGGAAAAGCTAAAGCAACAAGGTAGCAAAACCATCTAACTCTAATCTAAGTTGTTTTGAATTTGATTGATGAAATATGCATGACTTGTTTGAAATTGATGATGATAAAGGTGTGAATGTGTGATTTATATGCAATGGCCATTTTCATTTAGATGTTACATGTTGCACTTTTATACATTCACACTAGTGATGAAAGTTGTCATGCAATTTGTGAAATGTGTTGGATAGTTTTGTTATTGGGATTTGCATAAATCTCATTCTTTCCAAACTAACCATTTTATGTACAAGCACAAGCATGAGTAAGAGCAAAGTAAATGGTGATTGAAGATGCTCTATATGATGATATTGCTTGTGAACTTATGTGTTATGCTTGGAACTTTATTTTGACAACTTCATATCTCCTAAATATGAAAAGCTTTTTGCCGATGTTAAATAGGGGGAGAGATAGTCATGAAAAATATATTGCATCATCATATTTGCTTTTATATTCATAAATATTTTCATGAAGGATTTGTCATCATCAAAAAGGGGGAGAATGTTAGACATTATTAGTTTTGATGATGTCCAATATAATAGAGCAAAAAGTTTAATTCATATTAATTTGAGAAAGGTTTTTATAATGATTTGGGCATTCTTTTTAATTATAGGATGATGTTGTTAAATGACTCAATTTGTATATTAAAATATTTTAAATACATGTTATATCATCATACATTGAGTTACCAATCATCTAAACTTCTTTTGGATGTTCAAAAACCATTTCTTGAAGATAAAAATTGAGTTTGATGAGTTTCTGGAGCTTCCTGAAGCAAAAATTGAGTTCCAGGAAGAAGAAGTGCAAAAAAACTCAAGTTCTGGATCATCAAAAACTCGAGTTTCAACTTCTTAGTTTTGGAACTCGAGGTCTAGGTCATCCAAAACTCGAGTTTCACCTCCTACTCAAAACTCGAGTATTGAAGTCATCAGAACTCGAGTTTCAGCTCCTATGTTTTCTGTCAGCTAACATATGTCTGGTATTTTGCTCATATCTCCCAGACCACACCTCAGATTGATGTGAAACAATTTCATATGAAACTAGACTCAATATGATTTTAGACACCAAAACAAGCATCAAGTCGTTTCATATGAAGGATATATAATTTTCGAAATTTGGTAGTCAATTTGAACGCTTTATTAGTGACCTTTGCTTATTGTATCTGTCATAACTTTATTTATATAATCGATTTAGAACTGATTCTTGTTTCATATGAAAGTGGAGATATAGGGATTTCTATTGATATATTATTTACATGGTTTGGAGTTGAATTGAGAGAGCTATGGGCGTTGCAAGTTTAGCCCTGTGCTGAAAGCTGGACCTGATCTGTGCAAATTCAAAGCATGAAAAGAAACTCGAGTTATGTATTTCTGAAACTTGAGTCTCGAGCCTTTAAACTTCATCTCTAAAAAATGATTTTATAGAACTTGAGTTCAAAGTTTTTAAAAACTCGAGTTTCACAATTGTCTCAGAACTTGAATTCAAAACTTGAGGTTCTAGCTTCAAGTTTTCCAATCTCATTATAGCACTCGAGTTCCAGGTTTTTCAAAACTTGAGTTCTACAACCATTGCTCAAAACTTGATACTCAGACTCGAGTTCCCATTACAAGTTTTCTTGAACTCGAGGTCTGATTTGATGAAAACTCGAGTCTCGAATGTTTTCTCTTCTGACCATTATTTCATCTATTATAAAACTCGTTTTCTTCAATTACTAAAAGTTTCACTACATGGTATTAAACTCAATATGTTAGAACTCGAGCCATGTGATTTTAAGAACTCAAGTTACTCATTCTTTGACATAATTTTCTAACACCGAACTTCACTTTTCATCGAATCTTTCCTTATTTATATTTACCCATTTGAATTTCATATACCACCATAAATACACATTTGTTGACCTATTAAAATAGGTAAAGGTGTGTCTGTAAAAGCTCTCCTACATTCTCAATCTTCGCCATTGACAGCTGAACAACAAGCATTTATGACAGACAAACAAATCAAGCTGTTGTAAGTAACGAGCAGACGCTTCTATCTAACAGGCATTCAAACTCTGTGTAACGGCTACCGGATATAGTCTCGATTATAAATGTAGAAGTTTTGAAGATATAAGAGAAGAAGATGAAAAACGAACGTTGATATGCATTTTATCTTTCGAGCTTACTCTTCTATCATTTTGTTCATAATATCAGTGAGCTTCAGTATTTATCCATCTACTCTTTCCAGAGAGTGAATATTGATATTTCTCACTGTATTCTTGTGAGAAACTCAAGGTTGGGACCTTGAGGTTGTTGGGCCGAGTTGAGACAGAAAAATAGAATGTGTAACTTTATTTTCGTGCAAAGTGTGAGGGGGAGTGAGAATCCTGGTAGTAAAGGCTTGGTGGGCTGATTTGTGATTGGTTAGTCGATTGGAACTCTCAGAGGTGCTCTGAGGACTAGACGTAGGTCAGGTGGACCAAACCAATATAAATTGCTTGTGTTCATCTCTCTCTGCTTTCGCCGATGATTTCCTTGAATTTCTAGGATTAAGTTTTTGATTTTAAAAACTGACCAAATTTGACCAAGAGGGGGGTGAATTGGTCTAATATAAAAATTTTCTCTTTAAAAACATAGAATTAAAAGAACAAAGTCACTGAAGAAGAGCAGAGATGAACACAAAGATTTATCCTGGTTCGGTTTCCTTGACCTACGTCCAGTTCTCAGAGCACCTCTGAGATTTCCAAATCCACTATCTGAAAGAAGTTGAGACTTCACGAATCTGTACAATCTGGGAATTCACTCCCTCGTTTTCTTTTCACTAAAATAGAGTACCTCACTCTCTGTTTCTATCTCACTTTCAGCCCAGCTAGCTCAAGATCCCGTCCTTGAGTTTCTCACAAGTTTTACAAAGTAATTTTGCCACAGATGTCTCTCTTAAAAGAGTAGATGGCTAATAATGAAGCTAAAAAAGAATTAAAGAAAGAATACAGCGAATGTAGTAAATGCAGCTTTGAATGCTCATGATATTCGTTGTTGTTATCTCTGTATTGAATGCTTCTCCCTTTTTAGTTGAGAGACTCTTAAATGTCCGTTAGACTCCATTTACTATCCGTTACTCTCACCATCTACCATTCAGCTTTTTCATTAATGGCATTAAATGTTTCTGAGTCAGACGAGGTTGAAAGTTGCAGAACAACCTTAAAAACTCTGAGTCTCGGATCATGCCTGTTGTTCTTTCCTCATTTAATGTTTTAAACCTATGCATTTATGAGAGCAGTTAGAATTTAAAAGTTTCGTTACATACATAAGGAAAGTAGGTGTATGGCGTAGTTGAAATGTGTCAGAGGCAAAGCTGTCAAAGAGAGAGAGAAAGACAATGCTCGAGTGTAGCTCATAATATTTCACAGAAAAGTTTAAGTGCTTTGATGTAATGCTCGAGTATTATATGAAAGTGTTTTGAAAAGAGTTAAATACTCGAGTAAGAAATCTCAGTGCTTGAGTGTTGATAATGCTTCCAATGATTACTCGAGTATTTTGTGCCAGTGTTTGAATATAAGTTTTGAGAATGTATAATACTCGAGTGCTAGATAATATTGCTCGAGTGCTATAAATACTGGAAGTGAATGCTGGAGCATTATCAGAGAGTATTGGTGAACAATGAAAATTTTCAGCTCGCTACTCGAGCATAAAAAACTAGTGATCGAGTATTGACAGTGCTTGTAGTCAATTCTTGCAGTGTTGGCTTCCAGTGATGAGGGTCAGGTCACAACACTCGAGTACTGTTAACCTGTGCTCGAGTGTTGGCTCCGCTGGAAGCTTTTACCTGAAGTATTACTTGACAGCACTAGTAGAGAACTCAACACTTGAGGACTGCATTTGCAGTGCTCGAGTATTGGCTATGCTGTCAGCCAATACTGGAGGTGTTGTCTGACAGTGTTGAGAATAGCAGTCAACACTCGAGTGCTGAAATATAGTGCTCGAGTATTGGCTCTGCTGTCAGCCAATACTTGCAGTACTACATTGCAGCATTGTTTGTAAGCCCTGTTTCAGCCTAATACTCGAGTACTGTTGCAATACTCGAGTATTGGCATTACTCTCTGCCAATGCTTGAAGTGTTTAATCAGAGCGTAGTTTAAAAACTTATTTTCAAAACACAGTGCTCGAGTACTGTATTCCAATACTCAAGTATTGACAACACTACATGTCAATACTTGGAGTATTGCCTGGAAGCACTGAATTTTCTTAAGTTTAAAACTTACAGTGTTGGAGCATTGAATCATAATGCTTGAGTACTGTCAATACTTGGACAAAAACACTCGAATATTTTCATAAAGCACTGAATCAATATTTTAAAACTTGAGATTCAAAATCTTTTAACAACTTCTTAGCATAATTTTGTTTTCATTAAAACAAAGTATCAACACAATTCACCCCCTCTTGGTCAAATCCTACCGTAACAACAATCTCAATGTTTAAGGCATCCTCAAGTACTGAAGGATTTATCTTTACTGTTTCTAGGTGTAACATATATCATCTTCCTCAATTTCTCATCATCTGCATCATTATGATGGGCTAAAACCAGTAGTCAAAAGTCAAGTTAGATGTCACAGATAGAAAGCACATAAAATGTTGATGTGGATGGGTTGGATAACCCAAAGTCAGACCGGGCTCAACCCTTAGATTAAACTTGTAAGTTAAGGCTAAATCTACATCATCCATTCCTTTAAATGAAGATTTTAATACCCAAAATTCACCTCCTTCTTCCTCAATTTTTCTGCACAATTTTCTCACTCAAAAAAGGAGAGAAAAGACGCCATTTTCAAGCAAGCACAAGAGAAGAAAAATTCCAAGAAAACCTAAGGTAAGAGACTAAAGCACCTAAACCTATACATAATCTTACTCCTTGTGATCTCTTCTACAACTTCCATAGATTAGAATTTGGATTAAAGCTCTCTTTTTCAAGATTCAAAGTTTGTGTTCTTGAGGTCAAGAGTGAGAAAGAGAAGAATTTAAAGCTAATAGCTATATGTAAAAGGCTCCTTGTGTTGTAAGGAGTATGCTGGTGCATATTTGTGGTTGTTTGGTTGTTGCTTGATGTTTTGTAAATTTTGGGATGTAAAACCCTAAGGGGAGGTGCTGCCAAAATTTCTAATGGATGTAGGAGACTTGAAGTCAAGCTATACAATCCATGAAAATGAGTTTGGGAGCAAGAATAAGTGCTAGGATGTGATGAAAGTTTGAAAAGAAATATTTTTCTCTTCTTTTAGAATTTTCGTCCAAATCTGGAAACTGGGGAAGGAGTGTTCTTTTGATAATTTTGATGCTTCCAATGGGTTCAAAATGAGTTTTTGTGTAGGGTAAAAGTGACCACAAGTTTAGGGAAGCATTAGAAAACATTAAAGACAAGTTTAAAGTCTTATGGCTTATAAAGTTCAAGAGGATGATTAAGGGAGATTTACATTGATTTTGCCTTGGTAATGGCTTATATTTAATGGCCATAATGTTGTGCATTATGTAGGCAAGAGTTTGGTGCAAGGAATTAATTTTCGAAGAGATCAAGAAAGCATCAAAATTAAGGGATAAGTTAAGAGCAAAAGGTAGCAAAACCTTCTAACCTTAACTAAGTTGCTTTGAAAATGTGTATGAATTTATGCATGACTTGTATTAAAAATTTATGATGATTGAAAGTGTGAATATGTGCTTTTGTGTGCTATGGCCATATGCATTTAATTGTTACATGTTGCATTTTTTATGAATTCACACTTATATTGAAAGTTGTCATGCAATTTTATAAGTTGTGTTGGAAAGTTTTGCTATTGGATTTCCAAAAATCTCATTATCCCCCAACCAACCATGTAGGTGGAAGTTCAAGCAAGGGTAAGAGCAAAAATGAATGGTGATTCAAGAAGCCATAATGTTGTGCTTTTATGTATTAAAGCTATGTGTGATATTAGCAACTTATGTTTAAGTTTGTATGTGGTTTGTAAATTAAACCTCTACATATATGGTAGTCAAAGAGAAGTGAAAGCATGCTTTAAATATAGGCTAATGCATGTTTAATTATGAGCAAAAGAAGAAAGCAAGCAAGCATGTTAAGAAGGAAGGAAATGAGAATGGCAAAACTCCATAAAAGTGATAGTAAGGATGATCAAATCCCCAACTTTGGTATGACGTGAAACAAGGCAAATTAACTCCAAATGAAATGAAATTTTCCAGAAAAATATTTGACGTTGCAAGCTTTAAAATAAGCCAAAGAACACTGGAATTGAAATTTTTTACGAGGAGTTATGATGTTCCAAAGTTGGCAAAAAAATCACAGAAAAACATGGTAAAATGAAAAATTACCAAATGAACAGTGCAACTTTGTGTAATGAACTGATTCAATTGGGCATATTTCTTACCCAATGAGTATTTTTTCCTATAGAGGATCTTGTAAGCTTCATATAGAAATGGGAACCACTCTATTTTGATTTTTCTAGAATTAGTTATGAATTTTCAAAGTTGAAGCAAAATTCAGTGAATAGAACTTCTAATATTTGATTTCTTAAGTTTTTTAGCTATTCAAGGCCCATGAATGGTTCCATAATGATATAAATGAAGCTAAAGGGATTATTTAAGGTGTTTTATAAGAAACTTGCCCAATTGATACAGTTTATTGTGTGAAAATGTACTGTTTATATGGTCATTTTTCATTTTCCCAGGTTTTTCTGTGATTTTTCTCTAACTTTGAATGACCACAACTTTTCGTACAAAATCCAAATCCAGTGTTCTTTGGCTTGTTTTAAAGCTTGTAATATGAAATATTTTTCTATACAATGTTAGCGCATTTGGAGTTTAATTGCTATATTTCACGACAGCTCAACTTTTGGATTTTGAACAACCTTGCTACCACTTTTATATGAATTACCATTTCCATTTTTCCCTTTTTGGCATGCTTTCCTCTTTACCTCTTTTACTCTTAATTAACATGCATTCATAGGCATCTAAAGCATGCATTCGCCTCACTTTGGTTAATAATCATGTAGAGGTTTAATTTACATAACGACATGATAATTCAAATAAAAGTGGCAATTAGTTTACATCATCAAAACACCAATAAAAGAGCATTATAAACTTTATTCAAGAGTCAACCACTTTTCCCTTACCCTTGTTGGAGCTTGTACCTAAAATGGTTAGTGGGCGATAATGAGATTTATGAAAATCCCAATAGCAAAAGTAACTAACAAACATTGTGAGTGTGCATGTGTAATTTCAAAATAAGTGTATGATCATGCTATATGTGACATATTCAAACTAAAATTAATCATGCATATTCAAACTAAAATTAATCATGCATATGGCCATATAAATCAAATCACATATCATACACATGGCATCAATCTCATTCATTACAACAATCATGTGCCATTCACTATTAAGTTTCAAAATGATAGTTTAAAGTTAGTAGTCTTACTACCTCTTTCCTTTAGCTCTCTTTGAACTTTAAAGCTCTCTTGTTCCACTTTCCCAATAGGCCTTTTGAATTCTCACCTTCCTAAACATGATTCAAGAGCATATCCATCATTCTTAACTCATCATCAAGGCAAAAGAATTATAAAAATGTAATATAACCTCTCTTTCCCTTTTTAAGCACCTTAGAACTTTGTTACTTGCTCTTATGATTTCTAATGCTCCCCAAATCAATTTCTTACTTTTACCCTACACAAATCTTCATTTTAAAGCCATTGGAAGCATCAAAATCATCAAAATCCCACTCCCTCTATTTCTTTTATTTTTCTGAAAAACAGAAAATATGGAGGGTTTGGATTTTTCAACTTTTCTTTCTACATATTCACGTATTCTTGCTTCCAATCCATCATTCACGCATCATATAAATTAAATACAAATCTTCCCTATCAAGAGTGCACTTGGAAGGCATCTCCCCTTAGACTTAGGGTTTCCAAAAATTCAACCAACAACCAAACCAAACACATATATACATCAAAAGACTCCTTAACACTCAAGGAGTGTTTTGCAACCTTTGGTTTCCTCTAAATCCCTCTCTTTTCCATTTTGAACTCAAAAACCTTTACTTTCAATCTTGCAAAAGAGAGATTTAATCAAGAAATTAATCCATGGAAAAGGTAGAGGAGGTTGCAAGAAAAAAGAAAAGGTATATGTTTGGTTGGTAAGTCCTCTTACCTTGTGTTTTCTTCAAGCTTTCCTTCCTCTTCCTCAAGCTTCCATGGCATGACTTCCTCTTCTTTTTGAAGCCAAGATTTCATGGAAAATGAGGAAGAAAAGAAAAGAAATAATGGTTCCATAATGATATAAATGAAGCTAAAGGGATTAGTTAAGGTGTGTTACATTGTTTCGTATCAGAGTAAAGGTTTTGGGATGCTTTAGTTGTTAATGCATTAGTTATGCATTGTTGTTTAGCATGTTATGTGCTTTACTATGTTATGGTATATATTGGTTGGTTGCCTCTTATGATGGTATGTTAGTTAGTTATGTACTATACTCATAAATTTATGAACAAATGTGACTAGCTAAACATGAAAAGCCAATTATACTAGTGGAAGAACAGGATAAGAAGGAACCTTTGGAGATCGGATCCAATGTGATAGAATCACTTCAGGATTTGAATGAAGTGTCCAAAAAAGAGAAGGAGCTAGCACAAGAACTACTAGAGTATGTAAGGATGATAAATATGAATGTCCAGTGTTTGATAGGATTGCTTCTCTACAATGCATACTGGATGCTAACACCCGAGGACTCTGAGAGTATACCTCTCTCCATGGACGAGGGTTTCAGTTAGCATATATCCAAATGGGCTAGAGAGGCATATGATCTGGATCAGTTTGGCCCGAAACTCGAGAGCCCGTACTTACAGAGGAGCTTTCTCTGAGGAAGAGACTAAGATGTGATGCTTGGTTGACGCGGTTATAGGAAGAACCTGTTATGATTGAGCTAGAGAGTCCAAACAAGGTTGAAGAAGAGAAGTCTTCTATGAAGACAAAATCTGCCTGTACTTCTTCCTAATCAGATTCTAATGTTCTAGTTTTATCACAAAGTTTGAATGAAGTGCAAGAGTAGCCCAAGAATCCAGATGTGGATTATAGAGCCCCTGGAGATGACAAGAATTGTAAGGGGATTAAAAATGGTAAAGCTGCTTCTCTAGTACGCCATTTGAGTGCGAACACTAATGGAATCCGAGAGCATACAACTTTGCAAGGGTGAACTTTCATCTGTTATGGATCTAAAGGGCCAGAGAGGCTTATGAACTGCAGTAATTAGCCCAAGATGCAACTGGTGATAAAGAATGGCCGTGGGCTTTGATGGCCACCATTCCAAGATATTAAGATATTGAGAATGAAATTTGCGTTGAGAAATTGTTGATGAAGTTGTGGCCAGTAATGTAAGAGTCAGAGTAGCATAGTGGAAGTGTAAAGAGTATTAAAGGTACTAGAAATTGATAAAAAGCCTTATGATTAATATGAGTACATTGGATGGACTGTAAGAGGTGTAGTAATAGCTGCAATTTCTGATGTGCAACAGTAGCCACAATAGATGTCCCAACCAGGATGACCCCATGTATTTTATGACTAATAAGAATTGAAGAGGCATAGTACTAGCAGTGGATTTTGAGGATACTTCATGATGAATTATCTGCTAGTATATAGGCTTAAATCGGTATGTTATAAAGGATTCCTATGTGAATAAACAGCAAAAGTTGAAATGACCAAGGTGGATTGGTCAAGGAATCCTAAGAGCTACCAAAGGGAAATTCAAATATCATTCATAACGATGCAGATGATGAGGAATGGAGATGGATGACATATGTTACATATAGAAAGAGTAAAGAAAAATCTTTCAGGATTTGGTGATGCTTTCAAAGTTGTGGTTGTGATTAATGATATTATAATATATCTTTAGGCATCAGAAAAGGTGTAACAATCATGCCAACATGAAAAGTGAGAAATGAAGTTCTCATTAATGTTAAATGCCACTGCTAAGTGATTAAGAGGTTATGAGAAGTTCCAGATGGGAACAAGATACGCTGCGAGATGATGAAAATGGGATGTACCCAATGAAAAGTATGCTAGAGAAAGTGTTAGCCAACAAATATCTCTCTAAGTTTTGATTGGTTATTTTCCTATGCCAGAATGATATTGCCATGGTAGGGCGCGTTACTTCCTGATAGACAGGAAGGGGTAGGACCTTGATAGATAGGGATCAAGTGGGATGAATCTCTGCTATTGGGCGAGCTGCTTCCTGAGAGACAGGAATAGTATGAGACAGTTGCACCAATGGTAAAACATGGGGTGCTTCTCTTTCCGTACAATATGGGATAGTTGCATCGATGGTGAAACATAGGGTGCTTCTTTTTCCATACATGGGCACATGATAAAAATTCGGCATATGGAATACCCCAAAATGAAAAGGGAAGAATGGGATAATATGAATCAAGGGTAAAGTCCTTTGAATGATTTGGTTACATGATAATGCATGAGATAATCCTCTTTCTTTGCAACATCGTGGTGACAATCATAGAAAGAACAGTAAGGGTTATTAAATCTTTTGATATAGCAGGTGGCACCAAAAAGATAATAAATAGGCTGATGAATAAAAATTAATGTTTCAAAGCCCAAGTAGTATGGTAAGAGTAATGTGGCCTGAGGAGGATGATAAATAGTAAGAAGTTCCAAAGGTAATAAAAGGAAGTAAGCGAAGTATAGAATTATAAGTCTTGAATAAAGAGAAATCAGGCCAGCTAAGTATGAGATATTATGTGGAGGCAAGGAATATCGAAAAGCTTCAAAATGAAAGCTTAATGACTTAAATATCAATGAAAATAGAGAGATGCCTCTAGAAGGGTTTGAATATGAAATGAAAGGATCCCTTCCAGATATTTCGGTAGTCAGGGAATTACGTGATGTGTTGTTCGAGGAAATCAATGGATTACCTCTAGCGAGAGGTAGAGTTTATCTTTGATTTAATACCCGGGACTAGTTGAAATTTCAAAGACTCTGCATTGAATTGCTCCAGGTGAGACGACGGAGTTAAAGTAGCAAATTGAGGAGCCGCTTGAGAAGGGGTTTATTTGGCCCAGTGTGTTGCCCTAGAAACCCCGGTTTTCTTTGTGAAAAGAGACGAGAGTCTTCAGTTATGAATAAACTACTGTGAATGGATTGAGATGATAGTGAAAGATGATTATTGTTTCCCCAAATAGATAATCTGTTAGATAAATTAAGTGGAGCCAAAGTGTTTATGAGGTTGATTTTAAGTCAGGTAACCATCAACTCAAGGTTCGAGCAGGTGATATTGTTAAAACAGCTTTTCGGACTAGATATGAATATTGTGGGATTCTAGTAATGCTGTTCAATTGATGAATGCCCCTGTGGTTGGTAGATTATATTTGTGGAATGTATGGATTGTTTTCGGGCAGTACCTGAATTGGTTTGTTATAGTCTTTGGTTGGTGATGTATTGGTGTGCTCCAAATCTTTAGAGAAGCATACCAGGCATTTGTGAACAGTTTATATAAATTTTTCCCGGATTGCTTTGCCGCTGGCTAAGCTTATTTGAAATGATTGAATGGTTACGTGGGATGGAAAATATGATGCCCATTCTAGGAATTGATGGGGAGGTAGGCCTACCTATACCCTGACATTGGGAAGGTTGCTGTGTCTCACATCAATTAAAATCCAGTTTCTGTAAATTGATAAGGAGGCAAGACTAACTAGACCCTAATATTGATGGGGAAGGTTGCTATGTTTCGCGTCAATTGAAAAATTGATGAGGAGATCGGTTTACATAGACCCTATCATTGATGGGGAAGTTGCTGTGTTTCGTGTCAATTGAAAAATTGACGGGGAGATCGGTTTACTTAGACCCTAACACTGATGGGGAAGGTTGTTGTGTTTCGCATCAATTGAAAATTGATGAGGAGATCAATATACCTAAACCCAAATGTTGATAATACCAAATCCGAAGTAGATATGTGTGGTCTACAGTATGCTGGTGGGCACAGATTGGGAGGTATGTTTCTAGATCCAAAGTAGACATGGTGGTCTACAGTGATGCCGGTGAGCATGGACTAAAAATTGTATTGATACAATAGGGGAAGATTACCTATGCCTCGTGTTAATTCCTCATGATGACAATTTTCCCACATTTGATTTGGAGCTAGCAGCGATTGTTTTTACTTTAAAGATAGGGGAGGTACTATTATGTGGAGCAATCATTGACTTGTGAGGAGATGGGGGAAATTGCTCAACAGCTATGACTATTAAATTATGTATTTTATGATTGATATGCCAGTGGTAGCTAAGACAGAAAAATGGGGTAAATGATTATGATTTTCATATGGGAGCAAGGACTGCTCGACGATATTATAGACAAGAGTTGAACGGAAAAATTTTATGTAAGACCTGACGAGTTTGGCACACTTGGATTATAAATTGTATAACCGGGGCTGGTCAATAAGATTCAAAAAGATAATCACTTGATTCAGTCTGTTGAGACTCAGTTGAGCCTTGGGGAAATAATGAATTTTTATAAGATTCCTGAGGGAATAATAGAACTCAGAAGTAAACATTATATCCCTCCAAAGCCTACCCTAAGGTAGTAATGGTCAGATGAGACTTATAAGAGTAGGTACACTATCCATCCAGAAATGACGAGAAGGTATCATAAAATGAAATAATTGTTGGTGGATGGGGATGAAAGGAGACATCATTGTTTATGTGATGGGATGTCCTATCTGTCGGAGTGTGAAGACAGAATAACGAAAGCCACCAAAAATGTTGCAACCTCCGTTGATTCCATATTGGAAGTGGGATAGTGTTATAATGGATGTAATGTAGAATTTCCAGAAATGATGGACCCTGATGTGATTTGGGTGATCACGGATCAAATGATAGAATTAGTATATTCTTGGCTGTATAAACAAAATTAGTCAATAAAGACTAATTCAACCGCTCGACGATGTATTGTGAGCATAAATGCTAGAGTTAAAAGGGAACTAGAATGTATGTCTGCAATTAGCTGAAAGTACTTATAGTAACAACTACCATTCCAGTATCCAAATGGTGTTCTGAAAGGCCT
This sequence comes from Vachellia pachyceras, assembly GCA_025593235.1. Lineage (NCBI taxonomy): Eukaryota > Viridiplantae > Streptophyta > Magnoliopsida > Fabales > Fabaceae > Vachellia > Vachellia pachyceras. Next base: position 304 of record JANTPZ010091008.1, on the reverse strand, counting down.
AGTATGGCGGGAGATGTATATCTCCATTATGATGGATAGAGCTTAAAGTAAGAAGCTCAGTACAAAAGTGTATGAAATTATTTTACCATTTGGCTTTACCCTCGAATATGACACTGGATTGACACTGGAGTTTCCTAGTTAGAAAGGATTGACACTGGATGAAATTTCATGGGAAATTGAAAAGGACAAGAAATCCAGATACCTAAATGGGTTGCTATAAGGCGTAAAACACCTTAAATAACCCCTTTAGCTTCATTTTATATCATTATGGAACCATTCTTAGGCCTTGAATAGCTTAAAAAGT
>JANTPZ010091007.1:0-21322 GCA_025593235.1 Vachellia pachyceras | reverse complement strand
AACCGACGGCGGTGCCATTTACAAGAGCAAGCCCTTCCTTGGGCTGCAATTCGAAGAACTCAGACTCGATGCCTGCCAATTGAAAAGCTTCCTTAGGGGTAAGGGCTTCTCCGTTGGGTCCAACGGCCTTGGAGTTAGGTCTTCCTGTGAGTAAACCGGCGATGTAAGAAAGAGGGACGAGATCGCCGGAGGCTGTGATGGTTCCACGAAGTGGCAAGCATGGGGTGATGTTGTGGTTGAGGAACTTGGTGATGGCTTCTAGGATTTCGAATCGGATGCCAGAGTATCCTTGGAGCAGGGTGTTGATTCTGACGAGCATGGCTGCTCTCGTGGCGGAGTGCGGCAGAGTTTGGCAAGATTCTGTGCCATTTCCGAATATTCCGGCGTTCAAAAATCTGAAATACAAAAGGACGCAAGGATCAGAAATAGTATTCCGAGATTAACTGTTGAATGAACACCTGGGATGAAATTAAAGTGAAAGTCTTGGCTAAATTAAGAGGAGTCAACGGCCACGAACAGAATTACAAAAAAAAAAGGTATATCTATGAATTATGATCGCCAATAATTTGGTTAAGAATCAAGATGCTACGCCGAGGACCAAGCGGCAGAGTCATGTACTGAGACCGACGTGGCGTGCAAACCGGTGATGCATGTGTGCTTGTCCTAATTTGCAAGCTGTAACGCTTCCCAGCTACCCACACTGAGAGTTACTTGTATCCGCCTCCACATTTTATTTATACCCACCCACTTACCCTTTTTTATTTTTCAAAAAAATGTTTTTTATCAGGATGCATACTATAGACTAGCCAATAGTTTTCGAAAATCGTAATTTAATTAAAAATGATTTCAGAGTTTGAATTTTAACAGCACAAAAAAATTTGAAAAAAACAAATGACACATCGTACTACAAAATTCATACATATATTCCTTATAATTCACTATTTTTTCCTAATGTTTATTTATAATTTTTTCAAGAAATGATTGATTGAAGACAGACTCATTTCCTTGGAATATTTAACATGATTTCAAAATTTACAAACCTTGTCATAATCTTTTTCCTTTTTTCACTAAAACGATATTTTCTTAAAATTGCCAAGAACTCCTTTTCTCTAAAATAAATGCATCAATTGCAGGTTTTGGATTTTTTTTTTTTTTGCACTTTTGTGTATGCCGTTAATGATTCATGAATGATTATTCCCTATTTTTCAGAATTCATTTATTAGCCTAAAACCCAACCTCCACAAACCATATATGTGCATATATATGCGCTATCAGGAAAATCTATATTGAGGACCAGTACTGAGTTGCCTGCCATTTTACGGATTAGTTGGCTGTCTATACCGGTTTAGAAACGCGGTATAGAAATATTTTTCCGTAAGCTAAAGTAAATATGCGGAGAAAATTATTTCGTTTTACGGAAAAAAATACTATTAAACATGCGTTTGATTTTTCTAAACGCTTTATCAAACAACATACTTTTTTTAGTTTTCAAGTTTTGGAAGCAACCGATCACCCGGAATTTTGACATAAGATCATGAATTCATGGGGAAGCAAACCTGATGAGCTCTTTCTGCAAAGCAGCGCCTTGCTTTGTTCTCCGGTGAGAGGTAGCCCCGAATCCGGTGGTTACACCGTAGCTATCAGTTCCCTTGTTCATGCTGTCCATGACCCAGTCGCTACTAGCCTTCACGCCGGCCCTGGCCGACTCCGAGAGCTCCACCTTGACGCCCTGGTCATGCGACGCAATGGCGGCCACCTGAGAGATGGTGAGAGTCTCGCCGCCAAGCCTGACCAGCGGCTTCCGGTACTCTCCCACCATGCGCTTCACCTCGTCCAAGTGGCTGCCCTTGAGGGCCTCGGCGGCGACGCCCCAGTTCAGGGGATCGGCCGTGCCGTTGCTCTGGCAGAAGGAGCCATTCTGATGGTGACCGTTGGCCCTGGCAATGGACTCCATGACAGCGATAGTATTAATAGTAATAATGAAGCAGTGGTTTCAGTGGAAGAGAAAGAGGGAAGAATATGGAAGAGATTGAGAGAGAGAGAGAAGGAAATGTTGGGGATGAAGGCTGTCTGGGATTTCCTGAGGGGAAGGAGGGGAAGGGAAGGGCGTTATATAAGAGGGGTTGTTAAGGTGAGGGCGTGCTGTGGGTAGGTGGGCATAAGGGGGTGGCAGAAGGCCACAAGGAGGGGGTTGGTGGTTGAGAATCATTATGCGCCGTGCGATCCTCAGCTAGCGATCGGAGGGTCGACGTGGAGCTACTGTATCGCATCATAACAAATGTCATTGGTGGGTAGCCGGGTACCATGTCAATGCAAGGGAACGACGCTGGAGTAGGTGAGTAACTAAGAAGGAGCATATTTCATATTAGGAGACGTCAGCTCAGCTATGCATGAATTGAACCGGTCAACTTGTTGGTTGGTTCTCGCCTACACACACAAATTAATTTTTTTAAAATACTCATTTTTTATCAAGCCCATCGAAACTACTATTGTTTATACAAACTTTCGTAAATAATATATACTACCACAACTCTTTAATATCCTACTTTCTATTTTTATTTGTTATTATGTGTATTTTAAATTAAATGTTTTTGACCATCATTACTCATCCATTATCTAATAGATAAAAGAGTAATTGTTTTTCCTATAAGCGCACCAATCATATTTACCTACAATAGCACCTATAAAAAATAAAATATCTACTTGAGCAATTTTAATTGGTTCAATTGGATGGTTGCTTACTTATGATTTGTTTATTTGGGTAGTGAATTATTCCAAATTTCAGATGTCTTTAAAATCATTACAACCCAAATATTTTCTAAAATTTTAAATTTAAATATGTAATCTGAATTTAAAAAAGTCTATTCGGGCATTTCTTTTTTATCCTTTCCAAAAAAAAAGGTCTTCCAAATTCCAACTCTTATGTGAAGTGTGCCTTTATTTTTATTCCCCACATCTCTTTTGTTCTTTTTTGGCTCCATTTGAATAGGAAGAGGAGTAGAGTGGATAGAAAATTGGAGGAGATAAAATGGATTTAAGAGAAAATATTATTACATATCGTAATTGGATAGATGAGAGAAAACATCCCAAAACTAAATGCAGTAAATCTTATTAAAAATTTATGTGAACCAAGTAAGTCATCATGTGAACTATATATCAAAATTACAATTAGCAACAAACGTAAAATAAATTAATCAGGGAGTTTGAAAATGAAGTAAATTTATTTAATGGGTTAATAACTATGACCTAGTGATAGTAATATTATATCTTGACTTTGATATGTAACAAATTACAATTGTATAGATATTGTTAATAATTTGTCAAAATATGATGACTTTACAAAAGGAGTAATACTTATTCTTGACATTGAAAATTATAGACAAGTTCAATAAATTGTTAATAATATATACTTATAGACGAACAACATGTATATTTTGATATTGTTCATTATTAATCAATGCATCTTATATTTGAGTCCATCATATTACTGAATTACTTCATTTATTTCTTTTTTATAAACAATAATTATCTAAATCACGTAAAAGAATTTATGTAACGATCTGGTGTGTTGCAGAAGGAACTGCATCACTGCGTGCCAACCACTAAATTAAAAGTTGCCTGCCTTCTGTCAATCTTTCGGGACAACGATTTATTACTTATTTTTTATTAATGGGTCCGTTTGACAACGCAAAGGAAAAGTACTTATAAGTACTTTCACACACGTCGAGGTAGATATGTGGAGGAGATTATCTCGTTTTGTGGAAAAACACTGTTAAATGTGATTATAAATGTTTATAAACACTTTTGACAATTTGAGTCCAGAATGTATTTAAATTACAATGCAATAATGTTGCATAAGTAATTTATACATAGTAGGCGATATTGCATCTTAGTTTATGCAACATGTACTCTCCCGTCCCTATGGAATGTGCTTCTTTGATAATTTCTTATTCCTAACTATCCACGTAAATTAAGATAAAAATATTTTTAAATCCGTAAGAATGATTTTTAAATCTATAAAAATTATTTTGAAATTCGTAAATTCTTCTTAGATTCCATACATTTTTCTCGAAATCAGTAAATTCCTTTCTCCCAACGGATTCCCAGACACACATGTTATCACAAGTGATTTCTCATCCAAGTTTCAACTATAATTAGGGCAGGTATTAAAATCTACTGTCTTCTGCTTCAAGAATTAAAAAATAATAATTAAGAGTATGAAATGCGTGGAAGAATTGATATAATACTCGTAAAAACTTTTAAACCAAGAATCATATAAGTGTACTTGGTCATGTTTTAGCCGAGCGATGAAATAATCCCTTCCTTCAAAATCATAAGATAACCTTTACTTCTTTGCACTCCTAAGAAAACGGCCGAAGTCTTTCTATATTTATACTTATTTAATGGGGTTATTTAATCACATAGATAAAAAAATATCGTTAATTGTAAATATTTGACATTTTCACAAGACATTATTAATCACTCATAAAAAATATCTTAGGTTTTTACACATAAAAGTAATGAAACCTGTCTTGTAATTTTAAAATAATGAATGGAGCATTAAAAACGCCTGCAAAAATGTTTTTGCCATATAAGGAAAGGATTGTTGGCAGATACAGAGCCTCACAGATAATTTATTGCAAGCAATAAACCTTATTTATTGGGTCCATTTGAAAACGGGGTAAAGAATTACTTTTACGCAAGTTGAGATAAATATATGGATGAGATTATTTCATTTTAAGGAAAAACACTATTGAAAGTGCGTTTGACTCTTAAAAACGTTTCAAACAAGCCCGTGAACTCTATTTGTTCCCTCATCAGCTCATAATTAAAAATTTATTTTTAATTAATTTGTAAAATTTTAGGGGGAAACAGCTAAGATTGTTGTTTGTAATTAATACATAGGGAATCTATAACATTTTTTCCCATAAATGTACATACTATTTAAATGTCAGGATTTAATGTGTAACGATAGAAACGTTATTTTAACTTAATATTACATTTAGGATGAGAGGAAACAGTGTAAAATTAAACTTTATTTTACACTGAACCATATTCAGAAATAAAATGGGTTTAAGATTGGTTGATCAGTTTAGAAGGGCAGAGTGAATTATTCTTACTCAGTCTGATTCATATGCTGCTGCACCATTACCGTTGAGTTGCTCCACAGATTTTAGTATAATTAATATAACTTCTTACCCAAGGCGGCTTTTAATATAAATAATATAAATTCTTTATTAATTAATATTTTTATTTTAAATTATGACAATAAACGCAGGAGAAACTGCGAATAAATCCCATCTGAGAAATTAATTAAAAAATGAGACCCATTCAAATGGATTTGCTTTTAAAAAAAATGCTCCTTTTAAGATTAAAAACGTTGAACAAATGTAACTAGAGTGAAAAATGTGGTTAATTAATTTTAAAAACAAATATGATAATGAAACTAGTATTTAACTCTTTCTTTTTTATTTAAATAAATTTATTCACAATGAAATAAAATAAAATTAATTCATTTTATCTCAAATGCTTTTGTTATTTATATTTGTTTAGACTCTGAAAATTTAAAGTATGTGTAAAATAAAATAATATTTTAAATTTTATCTATTAAATTTAATAAATAATACTCAATAATTTTAAATATATATTATAATTAAATAATTTATTTAACATTTTTAATCATTTCTAAAAAATCAATTAATTTTTTATATTACGAAGTACATTTATCTGTTCACTCATTTTTCTCCACTCTTAACTGGACACCACCAATGTAACTTATGAAAATGAGCTCCGCCTTCCCCCATGAATAATTTGTAGTATAAAATAATCATAAATAAGAATGATACGCTAAAAAAATGTTTTCCATGGTTTTTTTATTGCTTTTATATACGTCGCTTTCTTCTTTGTTACCAGTATCATGACCTCATCGCAATTATCGCAGTGTGTTAGAACATTTGATTTGAAACGAGAGCACCATAGAATTATGGTTACCAATATACGATTTCATGAACAAGCTTGTTTGGACTTCAAGCGAGTAACAGAAAATGGAGTCAACTAACATGGATGAAAGTGTGAGCCTTTCAAAAAAAAAAAATTTAAATTTTTATTTTTTCAATTTCAATCACTTATCTCCCTTGAAAGCCTTTACTATGGGGTTGTATTTAACGAAAGATCCAATCTTTTACAGTATGTTGAATCAACATTTAAGGTAGATATCATCTTTTACCGGTGCAATCTTTTTAATGACACAACCTTTCTATTTGAAGGCAGGTATCATCTTTTATAATGTGAAAAATATTAAGACTAATGCAAAGTTGCCATCAATATGTTTGTCTCTTCTTAGTCTTTTTATCGTTTAGATTAACAGTGGAAGATTTTTTTAACCTGATTTACAATTTACGATGTAAGTTACATGAACTATTATCTTATCTTGCATGTGATTTTGAACGCTCTTAAATGAAAACTTTGACAATAAAATTAAATGGTAACCCTTTTTTGAATCTTAAAAAACATGCTCCACACCTGATAGATCTATAAGATCAACTCACTACTTAAAAATTATGACAATAAATAACCCACTCAAACGTTTGATCATCTCTCGCGGGGTAAGCCGTCATGTTTGACACTGACCAAGTAGTGTAGGTGCCGTCTTTTTAGATTAGTTTGAAGGGGCAAAAAAAAAATGTGTTGACAGCTTCTTTAATTGACAATAAAACAAGCTCATTGCAAGTTATATGTATTACGAAGTCAATCACATGTAGCTAAAGTGGTCAAAGCCAATACTGGTTCACGCTATTATTAACCAATGATTAAATCACTATTTCGAGAGCTATCAAAGCGGATCAGTGCTCACTCTTCTCTTGTCTCGTTCATAACTTAGGGATAGACATTTTTTAATATTATTTATAAGTCAATTCGTTAGGTTTTTTATTTAAATATATTATTTATAAGTCACTTCACTTTAATTTGCAGTTCATGTTCATTTTTTTTTACAAATAGATTATGGGCCTTTGGATAAACGTTGGGAGAAGTAATTTTTATTTAAAATGTATTTTGAAAATGATTTTTAAATATAAGTTAGATGATGTTATGTTATTTATGTTTGAATAATCGCTGTAGAAATGAATTTTTGAGAAAAGAAAAATTTGATTGGATAAAGATTAAAGAATTGACTTTTAGTGTAGAATTATTTAAAAGGACATGAAACTCATTAATGCATAAATTATTATATATATTGTAATAAAATTAGAGGAAAATAAATTGATAAAAAATAAGAATGTATATTTTTTAAAATAAAATGTACGTTGAATATTAATTAATTGAAACTAAAATGATAAAAAAATTTAAAATATAAAGAATTTTAAGATTAAAGAATTACAAGAAGTTGAAGGATTAATTGAAACTAAAATGATAAGAAAATAAAAATATTAATAAAAAATCAAGTATTTGAATATTAAAATGATAAAAAATAAAAATGTTGAGATTAAAGGATTAATTGAAACTAAAATGATAAAAAAAATGTTAATAAAAACACTTCTACACATAAGTTAGGGAAGCTAAACAGCCTCCCAAACAATCACAATGCCTAATGCCTGTTTGGACCACACACACTTATGTTCGTTTCTTTTAATACGATTTATTTAATTTCCATCGACGTGTGATCGATGACAGTTTCATGATTATCCATTATCCAATAAATAAATAAATAAACAAACAATATGAGCTGGTTCCAGTCAATGCACTACTCCCTTCACCCTTCCCTCTAAGAATTCAATTAGCAATTTTTTCATTGTAATTAAATTAACAACTTCATAGACACACTAAGCATTACAGTTAAAGTTCGTTAATATGTTAAAAAAAATGAAAAACTACCGGCAATAAAATTCATTAATTAAACAATATCATTTAGCTAGTTGAAATATTATGTATCTGTTCAAACAAATAAGGAAGCAAACTGGCAAATAATATTTAAAAAACAATATAAAATTTACATGGGTTTTACTACAATCAATAAATTCTCATCACTTCAATAAGTCCCATTAATATCAGCTATATGGTGCATGTTTGAGAATCCCGTTTTTTCCAACGGACACGTAAGTTAAAATAAAAATCATCTTAAGATATGTAAAAATCATCTTGAAATCCGTAAAACTATTTTAGAATTTGTAATGTATTTCTTCCAAAGGATTTTTCATACACACAACGTTGGTTTAGATTTGAAAGGTGGGTGGCCAGAGGGGACAGGCAAAATGTTTGGTGGATATGACATAGATAGTTATATGTGTGTGGAGTTAATACATATTTTTTATTTGTTCAGTGTAAAACCAATGATTTTAATCCCACAATTTTTATTTCATTTAAAATTTTGATCCTGTAATTTAATGAAAATGTAATTATTTTACCCTTTAAAAGATAAATACTGTTAGTTTTAAATTTAAGGGATAAAAATGAGAATGAAAGCAAATTTAGATTGGAAGATTGAATTAGTGTACCCATTCACAGGTCAAAAAAATGAAAGGGAAAGGAGAGGGGAGAACAAGTGTGTGTCCCTATTTCACCAACCCCAGTCACGTTTCCATGCCGGATTTTTTTTATATGGCTAGATTTCCATGGCTTTAATTATTTTCCTTTTTTATATTTAAAAATAGAGGGGTAAAAATGACATACGAAAGTGCAAAATGACGTTTTTGGGTCTATTTGAAATGAGGTAGAGAAGTACTTTTACATAAATCGAGGTAAATATGTGGATGAGATTATCCTATTTTACGAAAAAAATATTGTTTAACCTGCTTTTAAAAAATAAGTGAGTTTTTTCAAATAATCACTTTGTCTTCTTTGAGGTCCCCTCAAACGCATCACCGGCCTAACTCGTACTATTATAATGGATCAGCCTTACCTACCACTTCCCCCATTAATTTAAGCTCCGAATTTAAAGCTTCCAGCTTAACTCCGTGATTAAAACCAAATATGAGTGGACAGTAAGAGAAAAATTAATTTTAATATATTTTATACTCATCCTCCTGTACTATTTACAGGGAACATATTGTTCTATTTATAGAGTAGGGAGAAAATTTTTATTTGATCAAACTTATACATAATCTCACTGAAAATTTCATGTCAACATACAATTTCACTATTTTTACATACATATTAATTTTATTCTTGTGAACTACGATGAATGTTAAATAGGGGTAGGTTATAAATTTGTTAAATTTTTAATGTGGAGTTAATAGTGTTTAATATTTTTCTCGGTTGACGTGAAATATGATATGAGTGATCTATCAATAAGAACAAAAGGAGTACGTTGATGCATGGACCTAAAGAAATTAGGAGATGCGTAATTCATACGAACGTTCAGGGGCCCATAATCAGCTGTACATACCAAAAAAAAAAACATTCATTCATGTATATTCATGCACCTACCAGTATTGTGTTTATTTCGAAACTTCGTTCTCCCAATCGTACACGTAAGTCATCAAGACAAAACTATATTAAAATAGGTAAAAAATTATCTTAAAATCCATAAAACTATATTAAAATCAGTAAAATCATCTAGAAATCTGTAAACTTATTTCTCCCCAGAATTCATTTGCCACACGCACCTACTGACGTTCTAAAAAAAGTTAAGTGTGGAAGGTCTCGGATTTGTTTTCATTTTTAGTGACTAAAAAAAGAGGGAATGAATGTTCTTGTTTTTAATTCTGTGGGCTTACCTTTTGCTTCTGTATTTTGTTTGATGTTTGGCGAGTGAACGATATTTTTTACCCACTTATTAGCTTTTTTTTTTTGTCAAAACTAAGAACGAAGAAGGTTTAACGAAGGAGGTTTAATGATTTGAAGTAGCTTTACTCGCCTGAATGAGCTTCAAAATCCAAACAATGGCGGACGACGCAACGGATAGAGGAGAACGAAGAAGAAGCACTGAGCAATATTAATAAAGATGCGGCTAAAATTACACAATCTGACCCCAGGGTCAAAATATAACAACAGGACCCTTTTCTTCCTTCCATTTCACTTTTTCTTCTTGTTTTCTTTTCATATATTATAATTTATTTTAAATTTCAAAAAATATATTGAAGTAAATCTATATTACTTAAATAACATAACGATAATTTTCAATTTTCATAAAATAAATATTTTATAATAATAATTTTAGAAATAAAACTTTTTGAGAATGTTATATCCATAACCTCCACCTCTCTCCCAACTCACCCAATCGCTTTCTTGGAAAGTTTACACAATCAATCACTTAATTTATGAAAAAAACTCAGGTCGATTTTTTAAAATATCATCATTTAAATATGAAAATACATAAAAAATAGGATAAACAATGATATGTGCAACATAACACACACACACACATATATAAGAAACTTGATGTATGCATAATTATCAATTTATTACCCTGAGAGGGATATATGTGTAATTCATACAAATGATCATATGCAACATAACATATATAAGAAATCTGATGTTTGTGCGATTATTAATTTATTATCCTGAGAGAGATGTATGTGCAGTGGATACAATATTTGTAAATAAAGCAGTATACATTGCATCATCTATCCCATACCATTTTTAACTAAGAATCCCGTTGTTTCGGCATAATAATTAGAAGAAGGTAGTGGGCCAAAAAGTATAATTAAAGATTTTTCCAAATTTTTTTTTTAAAAAAGAGGAGAGTGATTGGTGTTGGGCTTGCCATCATTTCCACTGTGGTGCTAGGCCACTCGTATGCCTAAAAGGAAAGGAAGAGACGTTGGACTTGGAAGAGCCCTGTATCTTACCCACCCCAAATTAACAAACGTGGCACTTCTAAATTTCTAACGTGTTTCTCAAAGCCTAACATTAAAAAAAACATTTATGGCTCAGCAGAATTCATTTTGATAGATAGAACAATGGATATAAATATGGAATTGAAAATAGAAATTGATATAGAAATGTAGTTTAAAAGTATATTTGATATGTCATAGATGAGACATGGATTTTTACGTGAAAAGATTTAAAGCCCTTCAAAATTTAAAAAAAAATCTTTTTTTTTATTTTCTTGTAGATTTAAAATGAATTCCATATATCTTTGTTCAATTCCACACCTTACCTCGTAGAATTGATTTCCATACATTTTGATTGAATTGGCTTTCACATAGAAGTCAATTCCTGATACCAAACAAGCTCTATCATGGAAATAATTTCTATTTCCATATCCACCCACCTCAATTCCATGGTACCAATCAAACCATTATTTATATAAAGTTTCCTTACATCAGTAGATACACATCAGAGTCTTCAGCTCAATGAAATTTTTAAACGTGGATGGATTTTTCCTCGTCTTTGTTTTGGGGAAATGCATGAATATTTGTACATGAAGCTGTATTGGCGTGTCGTGCTTGTTGGACGAGGTGTGGTGAACGTAATTATAAATATAATATATCAACAGAATTTTGAAAATGGGAAATGGTGTTTACACCTTAACACCTAATATCTTCAGGTCTTGTTTACTAACTCAAGTAACTTTGCAGAACACAATTAAGATATATCGCACGTCTTCTCTCTGTTTTTTTAACTCCATCTAATACTAAAAATAAGATCACAGATCTTATATTAAAAAATAGAACTTGTTGGTCTGCTTTGGGCTCTTTCTCTAACCATTTTGTGATTTCGGTTCCAAGCATGGGTGGAAACATGTCAAGTTAGGCCAGACTCCATTTCAAACATGTTAGACCTGTTTCGTGTGAGACTGTCATGACTTATGACCTGTGTATAATCATTTTTTTTTTGCCAGTATGATGTCTGGCTTGTGATTTGTATAAAAGCATGTTTTCAAGTTAACAGATCTTGTATAAAAAAAAAAAAGTTAACAGATCACATACATAAAAAAATTATCACAATACTTAATTAAAATCATTTAAAATTCATCTAAAAATGTTAAAATCTAATAAATCAACAAAGAGCAACCCAATAATAAACAATTTATCAAACATGAAATGTTTATCATTATAACGATTGTTTAACGCTAACAAAATAAAACATAGGTACTAGCCACAAAACATCAATTCTTCTGCATGATTTCTTCTTGTTTCAACACCTAGTAAGAAATAAATCAAATACATATTAGTAGATCATAACACAATTTAACAAGTAATATCTATAGCATACGGTATCATTCTATCAATGCAAAAATAGTACATTTGGTTTCATCTTTAAATCATATTTATCGTGTCCGTTTGGGAATACGGTAGAGAAGTGCTTTTACACAAACCGAGGTAAATATGTGGAGGAGATCATCTCGTTTTACGGAAACATACTGTTGAATGTGCTTTTAGGGAGTAAATAAATTTTTTCAAACAAGCACATCATTTAGGTCTTCTAGTCTCCAACCCTTCTGTCGTTATTTTAATGGTACATGCTTTTACAAGGCAGGTCATACGCCTTTTGATAGTTTGGGTGACTTGTTCCCACTCTTAATTTCAAGTTCAGATTGGTGATCACAATCTCCATGCGGTTTTTAATAGTCCCTCGTCCTTGGTGAATGCAACCTCTAAATGGAAAGTTGATATATTAGTCTTAAATCTATAAAGTACTTCTAATTTTTATCAGTCTTTTTAAATTACTCGTGTTGATGCCCATTTAATAATAATCAAGTGAGAGAGGGAGAGAATGAACTAAGTAACATGTTAAGAATGTTTCCGAAGGAACATATCATAATAATGAACTTAACTAGCATCTTCCATGAATTAAATAAATATGTCAGTACATTCTGAAGTGACGAAGTCAAGTGGTTGAAGAGAACTGTGACGGCACGCAACTCCACCTACGCTTGTTCACTTTCTTTTGCGAGGCTATGAATTTATCCCTTCTGGCTTTTTCTTTAACGATGCGTGGTAATCTCCTCTTCAAGATATAATTATGTTTGAGGCACTCTTAAGTACTGTATTAACTTTTGCAGCCCACTGGTCTGCATTCTAAAAAAAACCAAGTGACATCCGAAAAAAAAAAAGCTAGCACAGCCATTTCTCAATCCATAACAATGCAATTCACAGTGTTTCAGGTGAGAATCGATGAGGTGAGAAACATGGGTTGCAATTGAATGAAAGCAACGAATTGCTTCTATCATATTCCCTTCAATTCAATTCGAAAAAAGAAGAAGAATTGCCCAAAGGTTGGTTATGTAAATGGGTGCTTGGATTGAAGTGAAGTGGCAAACTTAGGTAAGATGAGCATTCCAACTACTGCAGAATGACCAGAAGGTGGGATCAGCGATTCCCTAATCATGTGATCGGGTTGGGTTATACCTTAATCAATCCTGTCACGCAACATTATTATTATTCTCATTCCACATAATTATACAGCCGACAACGAACAACATCATCATCATCATGGTTTACTGATACCACGTGAGTGTTTATGTTGTGCCTTCTTTATCCACCTACCCCTCCTCTCCTGCTTTATATGAATCACTCATCATCTATCACCACTTAATTTTAATGGGTTATTGTGGCGGCTTCAAAATAGAGATATCCCCCCATCCTCCTCCATGCTTCATAATGCTAGAAGGGTCCTTGATACAAGAGTCATTTGACTCTTTTAAAGATTAAAAAAATTGAATACATTATGTTAAAGTATTTATATTCATTATTTTTCTGAACTAATTTACATAACTTATGAACTGATACATAATTCAATAATATATAAATAAATACATTTAAATAATGTATTTAACATCTTTAGTCTTTTTAATAAAAGCCAACCAGACTGGAGGTAGTATACCATGTTTTGTTTAAAACATCAATTTTTTCACCAAGTAGTATCTCTAATTAATTATAAAATTGTGTCACTAACCAATCAAATTCTTCTAACCAAAGTGATTTTAAGAGTTTATAAAATACTGAGGCAGTCTGAAGACAAACTTTTAAATTATTTAGTAAATACAATTAGAAACTAATAAAATTGCATACTCACAAAATTGCCATCCAAAAAAGTTTCAAATACTGTCTCGTTGGGGGGGGGGGGAATTCGCCTGTGTCTGCCCAATCCAAATTATCCTACGCCCCACTCCACTAAATTCCTCCTGCCTACTTTTCCTACTCTGGCTTCTATAAATGGGTTTTCATTAATTAATGAAGATATCAGTTTCCATTCTTAAAAATAGAGAGAGGAAGAAAGGTTTGATGCTTCCCCTAATGTCATGGGCTTAGTGATTTACTTGATGAAGCACCGTGCGGCCTAGTAAAGATTGCTCAAACCCCCGCTTAGAACTTTGCTAGTAACCCTACAAGTTTAAGACTTAGCTTGTGAGGACTAAGGAAAGACTTAAAGAGAACTTGAGAGATGGAACTTGGGAGAATGCTTGTGTATTGCTCACAATTGCTTGATGGTTACAAATGAGGAGGGGTGAGGTATTTATAGACAAACTCCCACCTCCTTACTATTCCCACCTCCTAATGGACGGTTGGGATCGAATCGATCCTACGGCCTAAAATCATCTTCCAGAACTCTCCCTTGAAATATCTAGATATTTACATTGAATTCAAACATGTGAAAAATTTGTGGAGAATTCTAGAATGGCTAGTATATACAAGAGAACTCTAGAGAGTTCTAGGGTTCTTTGGAGCGGACCGTGACATCCTCCCCCACCTATCCAGGCAACGTCCTCGTTGCCTTCTTGACCTCGTACTCTTGGATCTGGTCCCAGAATTGCCACAAATGTGAAATGGGCTCCCAGCTGGCTTCGCTCTCGGGCAATCCTTTCCATTTGACAAGAAGCTCATGAACTGCAGGTTGGTTTGTGCGGCGTACCTTCCGATCAGCAAGGATCTCCTCGACTTATTTGTCATGTTGGACTTTGATGCTCATCGATGCACGCTGGGAGATGTTCCTGCCCGGATCTGAGAGATCACCATGATAAGGCTTGAGAAGACTTACATGGAAGACCGGGTGATACTTGATTCCAGCAGGCAGCTCCACTTTGTAGGCTTGGGTCCCAATCTTCTTGAGAATGGGGAATGGACATTCATATCTCCTGAGCAGACCCCTATGCCTGCCCTCCAACCACGCATGGGCGTACATCTTGACGAGGACGAGGTCCCCAACTTGAAACTCCTGTGGACGTCTCTTCTTGTCGGCCCATTTCTTCATCTTCTTGGAGGCTTTCTCTAAGTAGGCTCGAGCAATGTCAGCTTGATCATTCCAATCTTTTGCAAACTTGTATGTTGGAGGATTGGGCCCTTTGTAGCCTGTGGCAATTGAACTTGGGGTTAAGGGTTGCTGACCCATAACGGCCTCAAATGGACTTCGTCCGGTGGACTCGCTTCTCTGGAGATTGTATGAGAATTGAGCTATATCGAGCAACTTTGCCCAATCTCGGTGATTGGCACTCACATAGTGCCTCAAGTAGAGCTCCAAGAGAGCATTCACCCTCTCAGTCTGTCCGTCACTTTGAGGATGAAAACTAGTGGAGAAGTTGAGCTCAGACCCTATGAGCTTGAAAAACTCCATCCAAAAACGCCCAGTGAAGCGAGTGTCTCTGTCACTTACTATCGAACGAGGCAGCCCCCAATACTTGACCACATGCTTGAAGAACAATTGGGCTGTCTGTTCTGCGTAGCATTCCTTTGGAGCAGGAATGAAGGTGGTATACTTAGAGTATCGATCTACCACCACAATAACCCAATTGAAACCTTCACTCGTGGGGAGGCCCACGATGAAGTCCATAGAGATGCTCTCCCAGGGACGCTTTGGAATAGGGAGAGGCTACAGCAATCCGGCGGGTGTTGCTTGTTCCACCTTGTCTTGCTGGCATACAAGACAAGTCTTCACATAGGCCCCAACATCATCCTTCATCTGAGGCCAATAGTAGGATTCTCCTACAAGTGCCAGCGTGCGGTGTAGGCCAGGATGACCAGCCCACTTACTATCATGACATTCCTTCATCACCTCTTTCCGAAAGTTGTCATGAGAAGGCACATAAATACGCTGGCCTTTAGTGAGAAGTAGACCATCCTCGACCTAAAACCTTCAGGTCTTACCTTCCTTTGCAAGGATGAGGATGGATTGGGCTACCTTATCATGCTTCAGCCCGTCCTTAATGCGCTCCCTCAAAGTACTCTGGGGTCGACATATGCTGGCAAGGGTGCTTTTACGGCTTAAGGCATCAGCTACCAGATTTGCCTTGCCGGGCTTGTACTCCATAACATACTCGAATTCCGCAAGGAAATCCTGTCACCGTGCCTGTTTGGGAATAAGCTTCTTCTGGGTCTGGAAGTAACTGGTGGCTACGTTGTCGGTCTTGATCACAAACTTGCTCCCAAGTAGATAATGTCTCCATGTTCGAAGATAATGGACTATCGTGGTCATTTCTTTTTCTTGAACTGTGTACCGCTTCTCTGTATCATTAAGCTTCCGGCTTTCAAATGCAATAGCGAAGTCGGATAGCAAAGTCGGAAGCTCTTGCATCAAGACTCCTCTAATAGCGAAGTCGGAAGCATCAGTGTGTAGCTCAAATGATTTGTTGAGGTCAAGCAGAGCAAGTACGGGTTCTTCAGTTACAACCTTCTTTAGAGCCTCGAAGGCTTGTTGGCACTTGGGACTCCAGTTTCACACTTGCTTCTTCTTCAACAAATCTGTGAGTGGAGCGGCCACAGAAGAATACCCTTGGATGAACCGGCGATAGTAGTTCACTAAGCCAAGGAAAGATCTTAACTCAGTGACCTTGGTGGGTGGTTCCCACTCAAGTATGGCTCGCACTTTGGCTGGATCCATACGAAGCTTGCCCCTGCCAATTATATGTCCCAAGAATGGCACTTCTTCTTGGGCGAAGGAGCACTTTTCCTTCTTAACGTAGAGCTCATGGTCCCTCAATGTAGAGAACACTTGTCTCAAGTGTTCTATATGCTCTTTCAAGGTCTTGCTGTAGATGACGATATCATCAAGATAGACTACAACAAAACGATCGAGGAATGGAGCAAGTACCTTGTTCATCAGGGTGCAGAAGGTTGTCGGTGCATTTGTAAGTCCAAAGGGTATGACCAAGAATTCATATGATCCGTATCGGGTCACGCATGCTGTCTTTGGCTCATCTCCTTCGGTTATGCGAACCTGATAGTATCCACTCCTTAGATCAAGTTTAGTAAAGTACCTTGCATCTCCAAGTTGATCGAAGAGATCGTCGATCCGAGGGATTGGATACTTATTCTTGATGGTGATCTTATTCAATGCTCGGTAGTCGATGCACAACCGAAGGGAACCATCATGCTTCTTCTGAAAAAGAACTGACGCACCATATGGGGACTTTAAGGGACGGATGTACCTAGCATCGAGTAGCTCCTTCAACTGTCTTCGGAGCTCTTCTAACTCTGGAGGTGCCATGCGATAAGGAGCAAATGCAGGTGGTTTAGCTCCAAACTCCAACTCAATAGCATGGTCGACCTCTCTTTTGGGAGGGAGCTTTTTGGGCAGCTTAGCTGGCATGATGTCCTTGAACTCCTCAAGGACTTCCTGGACTGCCTGAGATAATGGAGCATCCTTGACCACTACTTCCATCTTCAAGGTGGCCAAGTAAGTGGTCTCTTGCCTCTTGAGACCCTTTGAGAACTGGAGGGCGGAGATTATGTTCCTCTCGTCAAATTGTCGTTTAACGGGGACATAGTACCTGCGCTTTCCCTCCCAGATGTACATGGAGTCCGAGAAGGACTCAAGGACGATCTTGGCCTTATTGATGAAGTCTATTCCAAGATAGAACTTCTTATCGTCCAATGGGGCGACAATGATGTTAGCCTTACGTTGCCACTGCTGGATCTGGATAGGAGTATCCTGAGCAACTCCATAGATGGGGAGGCTATCTGCATTGACCCCTTTAACATAACCTTCCTCTTTGGTATAAGGAAGGCCTAACTCCTCAGCGACCTTCTTAGCCATGTAGACAAAGTCAACTCCTGTGTCTATCATGGCTGACAAGGGCTTATCATTAATGTGAACCTGGACATACATACGTCCCCGATGAGGCTTGTCGTTCTTCTTTTCTAAGGCCCCGATACAAGTCATTGAGGCCAATTGAGACTCCTCCTTCTTCTCATTGTCCATAATGAGGGAAGCGAGTTTTCCTTTCTTTGGGCACTCGTAGACCCGATGTGGACCGTTGCAAAGAAAACATGAGATCTTATGGGGAGCATCTTCCTTCCTTGATGGACCCTTGTCGTGGAAGCGAACCGCCTTGTCCTTCCTGGGGCCATGATCGCATTCTCCCCCATCTTTGTCATTGTGGGTACTCTTCTTGACCGGTACCTTGGATGACTCTTTCTTGTATTCAACCAAGGATTCGGCAGCGGCAATGGCGGAAGCCAGATCTTGAACGCCCCGCCTCTTGAGCTCGGTCTTGGCCCAGCCACACAAGCTATCCAAGAAAGTAAAGAGGGCATCCTTCTCGCTCATATATGAAATTTCCAAGAGTAACTCTTGGAACTCCTTGACATATTCGCGAATGTGCCCTTCTTTATGTTGGAGGCGGCGGAGTTTGGCTCTAGCCTCATGCTCGGTATCCTCGGGGTAGAATTGTTTCTTAAGGCCTTTCTTGAACTCGTCCCAAGTTTGGACCGGTTCAGACCCCCTTTTGACGTCGTCACACTTGCGACGCCACCACACAAGAGCAATATCTTTGAGGAAGAGGGAAGCATGGCTTACCTTGGAGGCTTCCTCAATTATACCCATTGCTCCGAAGTAAGCTTCTAGTCCCCAAAGGAAGTTGTCAATCTCCCTCGCGTTCCTTGCACCACCAAAGGAAGGAGGCTTGGGGACATTCGATTTCGAAGAGGAAGGTGCTTGGCCTGCCCCTACGTTGGCCACCGCAGCCATGCAAGTCTTCACTTGCGTTACAAGCTCCTCCACTTGTGACCGTAGTGCAGTGTTCTCGGCCTTGAGGTTCTCCACTTCCTCGGACCACCCTCGTGCAACTGCCTGAAGAGCGTCATGCATCTCGCCCCTGAGTTCTTCTTCGTCCTCATTGGACACGAACCCCTCGATGCGTTGGACAACATCCTCAATCCTCTCGGATGTGGTGGCTTCCAACATAGCCATCCTCTCTTCTAAAGCAGCAATCACCTCCTTGGCGGACTTATCCTTGGCCTTCTTCCCAGCACCTTGTTGGGGAGATACGTCGGTCGTAGTTGAAGCCATCTCTTTCTCTCAACCTTCGAACCTGAAACTTGTGCAGAACCGAGGCTCTGATACCAACTGTCATGGGCTTAGTGATTTACTTGATGAAGCACCGTGTGGCCTAGTAAAGATTGCTCAAACCCTCGCTCAGAACTTTGCTAGTAAGCCTACAAGTCTAAGATTTAGCTCGTGAGAACTAAGGAAAGACTTAGAGAGAACTTGAGAGAGATGGAACTTGGGAGAATGCTTGTATATTGCTCACAATTGCTTGATGGTTACAAATGAGGAGGGGTGAGGTATTTATAGACAAACTCCCACCTCCTTACTATTCCCACCTCCTTAATAGACGGTTGGGATCGAATCGATCCTACGGCCTAAAATCATCTTTCAGAACTCTCCCTTGAAATATCTAGATATTTACATTGAATTCAAACATGTGAAAAATGTGTGGAGAATTCTAGAATGGCTAGTATATACAAGAGAACTCTAGAGAGTTCTAGGGTTCTCTGGAGCGGACCGTGACACTGGGAACACGCCCGCTATGAAGATGTTTTACGTATAACCATAGTTTCCCGAGTTCCATGCAACGTCCATGAGCCATGATATGTAACCTACTGGAACCTCAGTAGAGATTGCTACGTAATGAATTATTTGTTTATACACAAATTTTAGAAAAGGGGTCGGGTTCATCCACGATCTAAAGGTAGGACACCTAACTCTTGATTCACTAGGGTCTGTCCCTGCAGGCACTGGAGCATGTCAAGCAAGCCCTTTAGTTCTTGCCACACAGGTAGGTCAACCTAGCTTCACTAAGCTGTGGTGATACCTCCCCACGCGTCGCGACTGGAGCCGCAACAAAGTGGCACTTCCCAAGATCGAACCCTCTATCTTTAGGTGAAAGTACTAGCACAATCCCTTCGCCAATTGAACCCACGGACGATGGTTTACGTGATGAATTATGAATACAGATAGTTTAGACGTTAGACAATTGATGTGTAGCCCAGGGAGAATTTATTATAGGCTTAGCGGCCACATGTGCCCACACACGCATAACTATTCTTCTAGTTACTTCCGATGTGTTTCATACAGATTAAGAAAAACCTTAAACTAGTTAACTCTATTTTAAAATTTAACATCTTTCTCATTTTGCCCTTAATATCTACTATAACACATGAAAGTAAAATTAATACACAATAGATGAATCATAAAATTGTAAGAAAATTTAAATCGCCTTCTTGATAGGACCAAATTAAATGACGTGATTTATTGTTAGCATCAAATTAAACCCTAACCCTCTACCCTATAAATAAACTCGAGGAGTCTGGGTGTGTGTGTGTGTTAAAACAATGTATGATGGCAGCGTGGCTCGACTGATGCGTTAGTTTATTTTTTTTTTTTTTTTGTATAAACCATCCGACATCCTGTAATATCCTGGATTCATTGCCCGCCTTAGACTAATCCGGACCCTCCGCGAGGAGACCTTACGGTGGTAGCGAGGTACCAATAGGACAATCTCTTTGAGGTTGCTTTAATTATCACAGTTGTCACTCCCAGGGTTCGAACCCTCACCCTGAGGAATGCTGGTAGTAACTCTTACCAGCTCTACTAAACGCCCATTGATGCGTTAGTTTATTGAATGTACACTAGCGGACACATTTGAATCCATTTCTTCCAACACTCATGCATGCAATGGACAGAGGAAAGCAAAGATGACAAGCAACAAAACGAAGGAGTCAGTTTACATCTAAGCAGTTCCCCCCCAATACATTTGCTGCAATCACGTAAGCAATTGTTACCCGATGCATAAAACATACAAGGAAATTGAACATGCAGCAATGAATCCGGTTGAGGGAGACACAGCAGCAAGGGCAGAGTACTAAGAGTTATTATTATAGGGAGCCGATGCAAGATTCCTGCGTGAACCACCACTGCCTTCTACAGTGTTCATTGATATGTTGGATAGTCTTCGCTTGTAGCGTTTGAGAACAGAGGACACATTTTGCTTTCCCGTCGCGAATGCATCCCCAGCCGCGGTTCCAGCTGTGCGTCCTTTCCGACTAGAGATTGCAATATTCACATCATTTATGATGTCAAGGATCATTGATGCAGTGGTGAATTTGCCCCTCCCAGCCTTTGCAGAAGGGGGAGGCGGCAACACTCCGTTTGCGAAAGTCGG
>JANTPZ010091006.1:17283-30565 GCA_025593235.1 Vachellia pachyceras | reverse complement strand
TCGCTGCGGAATCCTTGGTTGAATACAAGAAGGAATCGCCCAAGGGACTTATTAAGAGGATTACACACAGTGGCAAAGGTGGGGGAGAACGTGATCATGCACCCAAGAAGGACAAGCCTGCTCATTTCCATGACAAGGGCCAAACAAAGAAGGAAGAGGCTCCCCGGAAGAACTCATGCTTCCTCTGCAATGGTCCACAAAGGGTGTACGAATGCCCGAAGAAGGGAAAACTTGCTTCTCTCATTATGGAGAAGGAGAAGAAGGAGGAGTCCCAACTTGCCTCCATAACTTCCCTTAATACCCTAGAGACAAAGAGTGAAGAGTCTCACAAAGGGAGAATGTACGTGCAAGTTCACGTCAACAACAAACCCTTATCCGCTATGATAGATACTGGAGCAGACTTTGTCTACATGGCCAAGGAAGTTGCTGATGAGATAAGCCTTCCTTATACTAAGAAGGAAGGTTATGTGAAGGGAGTAAATTCTGGTAGCCTCCCTATTCATGGAGTTGCTCGAGACACCCCCATCCAGATCCAGCAGTGGAAGGGGAAGGCCGACATCATTGTTGCTCCCCTAGATGACAAGAAGTTCTATCTTGGGATAGACTTCCTTGATAAGGCCAATGTCGTCCTCGAGTCTGCCTCCAACACAGTGTACATCAGAGAGGGCAAACATCGGCACTATGTCCCAGTCAAACGACAGTTTGATAAGAGGAACATAATCTCCGCCCTCCAGTTCTCTAAGGGTCTCAAGAAACGAGAGACCACTTACTTGACCACCTTGAAGATGGAAGAAGTGGTCAAGGATGCTACAGTCCCTGAAGCAGTTCAGGAAGTCCTTGGTGAGTTCAAGGATATAATACCAGCTGAGCTGCCAAAGAAGCTCCCTCCCAAAAGAGAGGTCGACCATGCCATCGAGCTGGAGTCGGGAGCCAAATCACCCGCATTCGCTCCCTATCGCATGGCACCTCCAGAGTTAGAAGAGCTCCGGAGACAGTTGAAGGAGCTACTCGATGCTGGGTACATCCCTCCCTCAAAGTCCCCATATGGTGCGTCGGTACTCTTCCAGAAGAAGCATGATAGCTCCCTTCATCTGTGCATCGACTACCGGGCGCTTAACAAGATCACCATCAAGAACAAGTATCCCATCCCTTGGATCGATGATCTCTTGATCAACTTGGAGATGCCAGGTACTTCACTAAGCTCGATTTGAGGAGTGGGTACTACCAAGTCCACATAACCGAAGGGGACGAACCAAAGACAGCATGTGTCACACGCTATGGATCGTATGAGTTCCTTGTCATGCCCTTTGGACTCACAAACGCACCGGCCACATTCTACACCCTCATGAATAAGGTACTTGCTCCATTCCTCGATCGTTTTGTTGTGGTTTATCTTGATGATATTGTCATCTATAGCAAGACCTTGGAGGAGCACGTGGAACACTTGAGACAAGTGTTCTCCACATTGAGGGACCATAAGCTATATGTCAAGAAGGAAAAATGTTTCTTCACCCAAGAAGAGGTACCATTCTTGGGACACATAATTGGCAAGGGGAAACTTCACATGGATCCGGCCAAAGTGCAAGCCATACTTGAATGGGAACCACCCACAAAGGTCACTGAGTTAAGATCTTTCCTTGGCTTGGTGAACTACTATCATCGGTTCATCTAAAGCTATTCTTGTGTGGCCGCTCCACTCACGGATTTGTTGAAGAAGAAGCAAGTATGGAATTGGAGTCCAAGGTGCCAACAGGCCTTCGAGGCACTAAAAAAAGCTGTAACTGAAGAACTAGTACTTGCTCTACCCGATCTCAACAAATCCTTTGAGCTGCACACCAATGCTTCTGACTTTGCCATCAGTGGGGTCTTGATGCAAGAGGGACATCCCATCGCCTTTGAAAGCCGGAAGCTAAATGATACGGAGAAGCGATACAGGGTCCAAGAAAAAGAGATGACCGCGGTAGTACATTGCCTTCGAACTTGGAGGCACTACTTACTTGGGAGTAAATTCACTATCAAGACGGATAATGTAGCCACCAGCTACTTCCAGACCCAGAAGAAGCTTACTCCCAAGCAAGCATGGTGGCAGGATTTCCTTGCAGAGTTTGAATACGTTATGGAGTACAAACCCGGCAAGGCAAATCTGGTAGCTGATGCCCTAAACTGTAAAAGCACCTTTGCCAGCATCTGCCGTCCTCAGAGTAATATAAGGGAGCACATTAAGGAAGGGCTGGAGCATGATAAGATAGCCCAATCCATCCTAAGCCTCATGAAAGAAGGCAAGACCCGGCGGTTCTGGGTCGAGGATGGTTTGCTACTCACAAAAGGCCACCACATCTATGTGCCTTCTCATGACAACCTTCGAAGAGAGGTGATGAAGGAATGTCATGACAGTAAGTGGGCAGGTCATCCTGGCCTACACCGCACACTGGCACTTATAGGAGACTCCTACTATTGGCCTCAGATGAAGGATGATGTTGGGGCCTATGTGAAGACTTGTCTTGTATGGCAACAAGACAAGGTGGAACAGGCATCCCCTGCAGGATTACTATAGCCTCTCCCTATTCCAGAGCGTCCTTGGGAGAGCATTTCTATGGACTTCATCGTGGGCCTCCCTACGAGTGATGGATTCAATTAGGTTATTGTGGTGGTGGATCGGTACTCCAAGTATGCCACCTTTATTCCTACTCCCAAGGAATGTTCTGCCGAGCAGACAGCCCAGTTGTTCTTTAGGCATGTAGTCAAGTATTGGGGGCTGTCTCGCTCAATAATCAGTGATCGAGATACTCGCTTCACCGGGAGGTTTTAGACGGAGTTGTTTAAGCTCATGGGTTTTGAGCTCAACTTCTCCACAAGTTTTCACCCTCAAACTGATGGGCAGACTAAGAAGGTGAATGCTCTTTTCGAACTATACTTAAGGCACTATATGAGTGCCAATCATCGAGATTGGGCAAAGTTGCTCGATATAGCCCAATTCTCATACAATCTCCAGAGAAGCGAGTCCACCGGGTGAAGTCCGTTCGAGATTGTCATGAGACAGCAACCCTTGACACCGAGTACCGTTGCCTCCGGATACAAAGGTTCGAGTCCACCCGCATATAAGTTCGTGAAGGACTAGAACGATCAGCTCGACATTGCAAGGGCCTACTTGGAGAAAACCTCCAAAAAGATGAAAAAGTGGGCTGACAAGAAAAGGTGCCCAAGAGAGTTCCAAGTGGGAGATCTTGTTCTTGTCAAAATGTATGCCCACGCGAGGTTGGAAGGAAGGCATAGGGGTCTTCTTAGGAGGTATGAAGGACCTTTCCCCATTCTCAAGAAGATTGGGACCCAAGCCTGCAAGGTAGAGCTACCCGCCGGAATCAAGTATCACCCAGTCTTCCATGTGAGTCTTCTCAAGCCTTATCATGGTGATCCCTTAGATCCAGGCAGGAGCATCTCCCAGCGAGCACCAATGAGCATCAAGGTTCAACATGACAAGCAAGTTGAAGAGATACTTGCTGATCGAAAGGTGCGTCGCTCTAACCAACCACATCTTCATGAACTTCTTGTTAAATGGAAGGGACTCCCTCCAAGTGAGGCTAGCTGGGAACCATTTTCCCACTTGTGGCAATTCCGGGACCAGATCGAAGCATACGAGGCAACGAAGGCAATGAGGACGTCGCCTGGATAGGTGGGGGAGGATGTCACGGTCTACTCTAGAGAACCCTAGAATTCTCTAGAGATCTCTTGTAAATACTTGGCCATTTTAGAACTCTCCACACATTTTTTACATGTTAGAATTCAATGTGTAAATATCTAGATATTTTAGGAGAGAGTTCTGGAAGATGAATATAGGCCGTTAGATCGAATCAATCTCCACAGTCCATTGAGGAGGTGGAAGGCTATAAATACCCCCAAGGGGTTCATTTGTAACCATCAAGCATTTGTGCAATACACAAGCATTCTCCCAAGTTCTCCATCTCTCTCTAGTTTCTCTCTCTAGACTTCTTAGTTAAAACTAAGCTAAGTCTTTGGAAGGCTTACTAGCAAAGTCCGGAGTTTGAGTTTGAGTGAATCTTGCTAGGCCGCACGGTGCTTTATCAGGTAAATCACTAAGCCCGTGACACTGAGCAATAGCTTCGAACTCCTCCTTTGCTCTTTCAAACACATTAGGAGCCTTAACATCATCTAATGAGGTATTATCTTTGCTGTTATTAGTGTCCAATCCATTAGTTTCTTTATGATGGGAGTATGATTTTTTGTGATCCATGATTATCTCAAATTCTTGCTTCGCTCTTGCAAGCAAATTGGGTGCTTTTACTTCCTTTTCACCTGTCAGCAGATATAAAATCATCCAACCAAATAGGTAATTAGGCATTCACATGGAAAGTCAAGTTTTATTGTTCCTGAAGGAAAACATGAAGGAAAAAGGCACACAAATCCCTCTGAGTCCATGGTCTCAGACATCTTCTGGAGATTCCCGGAGGCCATGGAAGATCTAATGGATGAAACCATCAGAACCTCAATATATATGAAACTATATTTCCTAAATAAAATGCATGAAACAGAAAGGAGTTTAGTTTAAAGTTGATAGTTGATACCATCAATGGGCAAATAAAAACTCAAAAGATCAGACCCGATTAAAACAATAGAGATAAGATCTCAAGCTGGAGAGAACTGGCCCGATTAAAAACAATGACTCACTGCAGAACAATGATGTAAGTTGATTACAGGTTCTGAAGAATATATGCAAACATTCAACAATCAGAAAGTGTCCTTCACTACATAATATATGGGAAGCTTATAAAAAACTTGTAAATGAACACATATCTGCACCAGAAGTTGAGTATTTAAGAGTGTGAGTGAAAAACTGAATTTCATTAGCAACGCAGTTGATATAGTAAAAAGTTGTGCAGAATCACTTTGGTCATTATAGTGGACTTCAAGCAATAAATTACTTATGTCATTTTTATGCCATTTTCTTTCCTGCATCTCTTTCAACCAGTCTTATGAATGTAAGATTGAAGGCCAAATACCGACATGTTATCTAAAAGGTGGAGATATACTAATTATGCCTACACAGAGATAGCATAGAGTGCATCGGCCAACATCTAAATGTGAAAAGGTGACTACTGGTACTGGTGAGTCACATGTCATAGTGAATAAACCACATAATATCCATGTGAAGGCAGAAGCTTAAAGCTAGTACCTAACAGAAAGGTAATGGAGGCTAAGACTGAAGATGCGGCGTAAAGACACAAAAAGGAGACTACAACCATATATTGAGAACCATTGAAATAATTTGGCTTAAAATGACTTAAAATGAAATTATAGGAACTAATTCTAATAAAGAAAGGGTATTGACTTAAAATGATAAGATTGACCTATTTTACAAACGCTTTGAAATTCTTCACTATTGCTGTCATAGTAAGCAAGGAGAAAAGCTCCACAGACCCCTACAGAGTAGTATCCGCCATTAACAACTGCTAAAGCTTGCATAGTTCTTCCATTAATCAGAGTTCTCACCATTTTTTCGGCTGCAACTCCTTGTAGGTCTCTATCTACGAGGATCTCACCACCAATTAACTTTTGAACTTGGACAAGAACAAAAAACACAGTAAGAAGCAAAAGAGAGAGAAAAGGAACAAAAAGAAACCATTTTCAAACCACGGAGAAGGAGAGAGGTACCTGAGAAGAAGGGTTTGAAGGTGAAGATGAGTGAGGTAATGAAGGGCGGTTCTGGTTCTTGGAGACCATTTTTAATCTGTCGCACACACTCCCCGTCATCATTACTTCCTCGTTGGAAATATTTGACTCCCCGCCAGCGCTCATGTGCCCTCTCTTCTTTCTGTTCTTCAACCTCACCGTTATCTTTCATGCGCTCACAACCATGCGTATCCCACTTCCAAGGTCTCAGATACAGGGCGGCCAAGGGGGAAGCCTCTGTGAGATGAGAAAAAAATGAGATTCTCCTGATAGTGTGAATGAAGTTTGGGTATTCTCACCATCTTGGGCATAAATGCTTCTTGAAGTGCCATGCGAAAAATTATGGCAGGGGGTGGCTTTTGAAAATCCATAAGCAACGAACTATAGGCACTGGATAAGCTAAACGACGGAGCTTGAGAGAGACGGAAAAGGAAGGGAGAAAAGAAGGGGGTGGCTTCTGACCTTAGAAGAATGGAGCATCTGCAATGAAAGAAGGTCTTGGGCACTGAAAGAAAATGGCGAGGTTTTAAAATTTGAAAGTTTGCTTATGAACAGTGATTTTGGTGGAAAAGATTTTAAGAATATATTGATTCTTTCTCCTTCACAAAAGAGCTTCTTACATCACATTTGCCCTAATAAAAAAGATGACTCAGAGGAAACTAGCAAGATAGAAGAAAGGTTGTTTGAACATTGCGGGGCATGCCACCCTTTTCAAAGCGGTATTATCTGATCTTCCGTCCTATCATATGCAGAATATGATTCTCCCAAAAGGTCTTATTCAGGAGCTAGAAAAGAAAAGTCGAGGTTTCCTTTAGGGTAACACAATCGGCAGCAAGAAAATCCACATGTTGCCTTGGGAAAACGTTAATAGAGACAAAACTCATGGGAGGCTAGGGATTAAAGACATAAGGAAGCATAATAAACTTTTATTATGAAACTCTGTTGGAATCTTATGACTAATACAAAGGCGCTTTGGATTCATGTACTCAAAGCAAAGTATAGATGTGGGACGAGCTTCATGCCAATAGTGGTGAAAAGGGCAACTCATCTCAGATTTGGCAAGTGATATGTGGTGTGTGGTAGGAGTGAAGCTAGGTAATGGAGAAAGAGCTTCATTTTGGTTTGACAACTAGGCAAAGACATCAAGGTGTCGGACTTTGTTATCCCCTGGTGGACTATTTCAACCCCATGTTGTTGAGTGGATTATGAGTGCACACCCACCGTGTGAGGAGAGAGGAGAGGATAAACGCTTCTGGAGACCAGCTTCTAATGGGTGTTTTTCTGTTAGATTTGCTTATCTTTTTTTTTGTCTGTAGGTAACCATTATTAAGAGGATCCGTTCTGGAAGAAGTTATGGAGATGGCCTATCCCTGAGAAGGTCAAAGCATTTATGTGGATCTTTGCACATGGGAGAACTCATACAAGACAACTTCGTGCCAAGTGAGAGCTTTCAAATTTTGCAGCTTGTCCATTTAGGTGTAACCGGGAAGAGACCCCATGCACACAATTCGAGATTGCGTGAATGCTAGGGAGCGATGGAGCACTCTAATCAATCCTTCCATGTGGGAAGATTTCTTCTCCACTCAAGGACTAGATTGGCTAAAGTGGAATTTCAAAATGAATGCGGGTAGGGACTTCACTCAAAAGCTCTGATGGTACACTTTATTTGGTTACATTTGTTGGGACAATTGGGGGGACAGCTGCAGAAGAGTATTTGGAGAGGAAGCTAAAAGAGAGCTCAACAACACCCATTCTACTTTCTTTAGAGCTTGCTAGGACAAACCATCTTGTCCCATTGTAAGTTTTATTCAGGAAAATGCAATGAGCAATAGGATGACATTACAGAAAGGTTTGATTTTTTGTAAACTGGAGGTTGACGGTTCGGTGATCAGCTCAAGGCAGAGTGGTTGTGGTGGTGCTGTTCGTGCAAGTGATAATCAGTGGATATCTGGCTTCAGTTGTAAACTCACTACTATCCCTCCAGCTATTGCAAAACTTATTGCCATTATTCATGATGGTTTGCAATTCTGTTGGACTTGAGGGTATAAAAATGTCAAAGTCATTACTGATTGTATTGAGGCTGTAAACTTAGCAACTCGAGGCTGTGATGATAGGCATCCTTTCAAGGGATATAGTGGAAGAAGCCCGGATGTCTATATATAGTCAGGAGTTGGAAAATTGTGTGTTCCAAGGGATAGTAACATTTTGGCAGACAAATTAGCTCAAAAGGCTCATGATTTATTAGGGAACTTATGCTTTTTATCAACCACCACCCGATCTACTACATATGGTGGTTGAAGGGAGCCCATACGCCCTTAATCAAATTGTATCTGTTTTTTTTTTTTGTAGTTCTTAATGGATTTCAACTTTCTTTTAAACAAAATAAATCATTCCTTTATGACTCCCCCATTTTTTCTCTTTAGAAAAGAAATAAATAAAGAGAAAATTAAAAGCAACCATTAATAACCTGTTGAATCCGGTGTGTAAACAATGGTGGATCTTCTAGCTCATCTCCAAAGTTGTACTCATCCGGGTGGTAGCAACACCTGCAAATAAAGAATTAATCTGAGTCGCATCTGAGGACACTGTCCTTAAGAGCTATTCTGCGACTACTAGCAAGTAAGTTGCGGCACTCATCAGGATTAAACGGATTCTTCCTGTAAGGATACAGGGATACAGAACTAGCGGAAGGTATGATAGAACTCAGCAAATAGAAGACCATATTGGAGGAGAGGAGAGCAGTACAAGGTTTTCTTTAGACCCTTATTCTATCAAAGGTTTCAAAACCAATTTTTCACCCTTGGACTTGGACACACGAAAAAGCACACAAAATGCACTAGTCTTTTAAGCTGTACCATCCAAAGCTTTTCATCAGTTTCCAACGTTGCTTTTAATAACATTGAAAGAAAACCAACACATTCATGCCATTAAAGAACCGTACGTTGCTCTTTGTATCCCATAAAGTGCAATGATAATGCTTTTAATATTTTTAAAGAGAAACCATAACCTTTGTGACATGAAAACGTAAGTTGCTCATTTGTAAAACAATATCAACAATTATTTAAATACATCTTATAGTGTATCAAAGGAATAAAAATATTTCTCCAAAATATTAGCCTTTTTAAATTTCGGGTTCCACGTTAAATGCCGAAATTTCTTAGTCAAAGCTCTCTTTAAAAATAGTATTTTATTTTCATAAAGATTTAATAAAGAGTGCCCAATACACAATTAACTTGCATATAAAAGGTCAGGAAAAATTGCCGGATTTGTCTCCAGTGGCCTTTATCATGTGCAAGCTCTTTCCTCCTCTTAATCACAAATAATGTGGGACTCTTCCTTTGACACACCCACACACAATATTTACAACAATCCCCCACATGTGTCAAAGGAAGTACCATTAGCTGAGTTACTCACATGAGTATAACCATTGTATCTGGTGGTTCTTAGAACTATGAACCAGACCTAGAATAATAACACATGGTACACAGAGATGTTAGTAAAGCCTGCTTCTATGAACTAACAAATCTTTGTTGTATACCAGCGGCATTAAGAATCAGGTTATACCCCCACATTTCCACTGTTAACGGCATTTTTGCGCGTTAAGACGGCCGTGCGCGTGCCTGGTGCATAACGAATGCTCTAGAGATTTCGCCACGATCTCATAGGAGCGGCCTCGCTCCAATTTCATAGAGGTGATTTCATGAAATGTACCTGCAATGAGCACACCATGCCATAGGATTATGAAATCATTAAGAGCTTTTGCTCAGCCTCACCAAAATGCATTCTAGCACTTTCTCATGCCATAGGAAGGGACCATATATTTATTTTAGTGCTAGCAGAACTGACAAACGACTTGTTCTTACCCATTGAACCTCCTTCATGGGATCACCAATCACAAAGGTTGGGTTGCCATAGCTGTCAATTTCAAGTTGCCTTTAGTCCCATTCCCCTCGGCCAATAATTTGTTTCTTTCCTAGGGGTTTTGTTAACAGATCTGTTAGGTCAACTTTTGACCTCACAATATTGATTGAGATATCTTCATAAATTTTAAGCTAGCTTACTCACATAATATCTCAAACAATGTGTAGACGAACCATTGTTCTCTCTACAATGGTTATTGTCATTTGACAATCACTTCTCATCGACACAAAATGTCGGATCTACACCAAAATTTTGCCAATAAGTTTTTAACAACTTAGGCATCCAATATCAGTAAATTTTAGAGCAATAAACTCTAATTCAAATGATAATCATTTCAACCACCATTAAAGGTGAATAATCATAGTGGATTTTCTCATATAAAAAATGAAGTTCAATTGACATCCATGTATCTCAATACAATGAGAATCCACTGTTCATTATACCAACATTTATGGTATCCCTCAAATATTTATATCTCTTGTAGGATGCATATTTATATATGCTCAATTTCCATATAGCATAAGCTATGTCATTAATATTTGTCAATGCAACAAATTCTCTAAATTTGTGTATACACATATTGAGTTGCAAAAGTCAATTCAAATAATGTGTTTGCATCATAAAGAATATTTACACAATGATTCAAAGCCATATTTTGGCAACATTTCTTAGTATCATGTATCATCCACATTCCAATTCCTTTATAATTTCAACATCCAATATCACATTTGATTTACTCATGCTTTCAAATGCAATTTAAAGCAACAAATCAATACAACTAAAATGCCATCACGATAATTATGCATACTCATGCATATTTTTACCAAGATAAATACACATCCATAAATAATGAAAATTGAAACACATTTATCTCTAGGTAATTGATGAAATTTTCATACCCATATATTGCTTGTTTCAAGCAACATAAAATTTAATAATTCAAAATTTGCTCTCAATAGCAAATATATAACCTCCACTTAATTCACAACACACCTTAATATTTTTAAAGAGGGCTTAGCAATTTATATAATTTTACAACCATATATTCAAATGTCAAAATGATTGTAAGATACCCCACTACACATACGAAGATACTAGGCACCCCCACACTTTCAAATATTTGAATTATGTATACAAATATTTTTCACACATTTCCAATAATAATTCTAATAAAATTAGAATCTCATGATGCATATAATATCCTTCCATTCTAATTAAATTATAATATTACTCAAATATTGTCACTCTCAAATCCAAAAATTATTTCTCCAAACTTTCAAGCATCACAAATGCATTGACAAAAATTTAATAATACCCCAACAAAACGATGTAATCATGATTATTGGGCATAATGACATTCACAAGTACAATAATTGATAACATCAATGAATTATTATTCATATATAGAATAAAACTTTCATCCATCAAACTTTGGCACCTCATTCAACTTCATATTCATTGTTCTCACCAATTTAATGCAGGTAAGATGGAAAAACTGATTCTCAAATCAATATTAAAGCATTTTAATAAGTCTTAATAGCTATTACCAAAATTATGATAAGAGGTTACAAATTAGTATTAAAACCAATTATATATTCACTAATAAGCAATACCCAATAGCAATAAAACCTCCCATTCATCAATAGTAATAAACCAATGAAAAAAAACCAACGTAAAACAATAATAACCATCATTTCATTGGTAGATGGAAATGAATGTAATAAATACCATCAAACCTTAAATACCAACACAAGGAAAGTTCAAAGAAACAAACACTCGTACGCCAATGCCTTCAGGTTTTCAATCAAATAACATAGACCCAAAAATGTCCTCCCAAAACAAAAGCTGAAAGCTTATTTCTGCATCAAAACTACATGAATACAGTCTGGACAGAAAAATCACTATATTCATGATGAAGATTCATAACATTCGAATCAAAGATTTGTTCAAATAATCAAAGCACTAAATCACCCATCAAACATAGACACATAGGGCATAAGATAGAGAAATCATAACAGTGGCGATGAAAGGGATTTACCATGTGATTTATGTATGGAGATAATAATGGGTATAATAATAACAATAATACATCAGTTTTGTCAAGAATACTCAGCAGAAGCCCAAGCCCATTGCTCAATACGGTCCAAGATTGATCAGAGGCCAGTTGTTTTATTTCTTGTTTCTTCTGTTTAATTTCTTTTTGCCTTTCTGTTACGTACCAACTGTTTTTGTCACGGTGTGGTTCACGTTTCTCTATTACTATATATGTGTGTAACATCATGAATAGTAAGCATTGATTTTTCTACGTATTCTGCTGCCCATCCTTCTTTTCTTGGTATCAGAGCAGCTTTACCTAATAGCCATGTCTTCTCAAAACGAACCCCAAGGATCCTCGAGCCACAACTCCTCAGCCAGCTCATTATCTCTCACCTCAGATTCCTTGCTTGCTAAACTCGCAGAGAAGACACACTTCCCTACCTAGCTCTACTCCGTCAAACTTGATCGTGGAAATTACTCTGTCTGGCTCGCACATGTCCTGCCAGTCATTAGGGGATACAGACTTGAAGGCTTTATCAATGGCGGCAAACCATGTCCTTCTCAGTTTATCACAGATAAAGATGCTACCATCATCAACCCAGCGTTCGAAGACTGGATCTCCGCCGATCAACTATTGTTTGGTTGGCTTCTCAACTCTATGTACCTAGAGATCTCCACCGAGATGACTGGAGTATCTACTTCTTCTGGATTATGGCTTGCAGCAAAGCAAATCGCTGGCGTTCAGACTAAATCACGCCTCCTCATGTTGAAAACTGAGCTTCAACGTACCAAGAAGGGTGCGATGAAGATGACGGAGTATCTTTCGAAGCTGAAAAATATCGCTGATCAGCTTACTCTTGCTGGAAGTCCAATTCCTTCCTCATATCTAGTTATTCAAGCACTCACCGGACTTGATGGTGACTACAATCCAGTTGTTGTACAACTCTCTCAGCAAGCTGATGTTCTAACTTGGATTGAGCTACAAACCCACCTTCTCACCTTTGAAAGTTGCTTGGATCAACTTAACCAGTTTGCAAATCTTTCTGTCTCTAACAAAGCCTTATTAATGTCGCCAGAGCTGATGGATCCTCGAGCTTCAGGAACAATGGAACTTGGAGAGGTGGAAGGAACAGAGGACGTCGAGGAAGAGGACGTAACTTCCATTCTACCCACCGAGATGATAATGTACCTGTTTGTCAACTCTGTACAAGAACAGGACACACAGTTGAGACCTGTTTTCACAGGTTTGATCGTTCCTTTGTGTCTCCTAACAAAAATCAAGGACACTCATACACGGGAAGAAGGAGTTCTAACGTGTTTCCAGAATATAAAAGTGCTGATTGGGCATCACCTAAAACAGTAGTCGATGATGCCTGGTACATGGATAGTGGAGCTACCAGCCATGTCACAAATGATCTGAGTAAGCTTGAGAACTCTACTGACATGGCTGTGATTGAGCTTTAATTATATTAGTTTTCCTCTTGAATTTCCAGAGTCATAGAGTCAATTTTGGCCCATTCATGACCTTTTTGTGCTTAAATTGTGATTAGGGGTTGTTGAATTGGATTAATGTAATTTTGGGGTCATATGCCATGAATAATGATATATTTGTGCCTAATTTCTTCATGAGCAAGTGATA
>JANTPZ010091006.1:0-17263 GCA_025593235.1 Vachellia pachyceras | reverse complement strand
AACTTCCATTCTACCCACCGAGATGATAATGTACCTGTTTGTCAACTCTGTACAAGAACAGGACACACAGTTGAGACCTGTTTTCACAGGTTTGATCGTTCCTTTGTGTCTCCTAACAAAAATCAAGGACACTCATACACGGGAAGAAGGAGTTCTAACGTGTTTCCAGAATCTAAAAGTGCTGATTGGGCATCACCTAAAACAGTAGTCGATGATGCCTGATACATGGATAGTGGAGCTACTAGCCATGTCACAAATGATCTGAGTAAGCTTGAGAACTCTACTGACATGGCTGGTAAGATGAATGTCATTTTGGGTGATGGTCACAAGCTACATGTTAAGAAAATGGGATATTCAACTGTTCAAAATGTTCCTAATAAGAAAGTTATGCTAAGAAATGTTCTTTACACTCCT
Source organism: Vachellia pachyceras (assembly GCA_025593235.1). Classification (NCBI taxonomy): domain Eukaryota; kingdom Viridiplantae; phylum Streptophyta; class Magnoliopsida; order Fabales; family Fabaceae; genus Vachellia; species Vachellia pachyceras. The sequence continues at coordinate 16,849 of JANTPZ010091006.1, read as the reverse complement.
AACATCAAGAAAAATCTGCTAAGTGTACACAGAGTAGCATCTGATAACAATGCTGACGTTGTATTTAACACTAGAGGTGTTTGTGTGAAGGCACAGGAGACAGGAGAAATTCTGCTGCGGGGAAAACCAAGTAGGGATGGTATGTTCAGAATTTGCAGCAGTCAAGAAGGTGGAAAAAGTGAGTTGGTATGCGTTGCAGGAGAAGAAATTGAGTCAAGTGGTAGTAATACTGTCCTTAGTAAGATGTTATGGCACAATAGACTTGGCCATCTAGTGTAAGAATTTTAAATCAAGTCATTAGTGATTGTAATCTGAAAATTAATGCAAGAAATAGCAATGATCTAGTTTTTTGTGAATCATGCAAGTTTGGCAAGGCTCATTCTCTACCATTTAAAGCCTCCCACTCCATTGCATCCAGGCCACTTGAATTAGTGCACACTGACCTGTAGGGTCCATCTCCCATTGCTTCTATGAATGGCTATCAATACTATATTCTGTTTTTAGATGATTATAGTAGATATTCCTGGGTGTATCCCTTAAAGACTAAGGATGAAGCTCTAAATGCTTTTATTAACTTCAAGAAATTGGTTGAAAATCAATTTGACAGTAAAATCAAAGTGATCCAGAGTGATTGGGGTGGTGAGTATTGCAAGTTTAGTAATGTTCTAAGTGACTCAAGGATTTTGTTCAGACATTCATGCCCCTACACATCTGCTCAAAATGGTAGAGCAGAGAGAAAACATCGCCACATTGTTGAAATGAGTCTCACACTCCTGGCTCAAGCAAGGATGCCTCTTTATTACTGGTGGAATCATTTCACGCTGCATCTGAGTTGATAAACAGGCTGCCCACTGATGTTCTAAATGGTGTCTCTCCATTTTTCAAGTTGTTTGGAAAATTACCTGACTATAACAGGCTAAAGGTCTTTGGTACTGCATGCTATCCATGCCTAAGACCTTACAACAACCACAAGCTGCAGTTTAGATCTGTAAAATGTGTCTTCATTGGCTATAGCAATGCTCATAAAGGTTACAAGTGCTTAAGCTCAACTGGTAGAATTTTTTTATCTAGACACGTTTCATTTAATGAATCTAAATTTCCTTTCTCCACAGGGTTCATCAACAAAAGGAAACCTGAGGAAGAGATAATTCACACTGAGGTGTGTCATAACTCACTTCTACCTACTGTCTATCCTGATTCATTAACTGGTCCAGATATATCAATGCCTAATACTGATCAGATTGCATCAGTCCCTAGTTCCACAAATATCCCAGACTCTATTAGTTCATCTGGATCAATTTCTGAAGATAATGTTGAGGAAAACCAGAATCAGCAACCCTTCAGTTATGACACTGGTTCTGCTGCACAATCTTCAGATGGTACCAACCCTGCAGAACATGATCAGCAAACTCAACCTGACAGGCATCATATGGTCACACGAAGCAAGGCAGGTATACATAAACCTCTACAACCCTACATTGGTGTTGCTCTAGCTGATAAGATTGTATCTAAGGAACCTTATTATGTCAAAGATGCATTAAAGTCATCTGAGTGGAAAAGGGCTATGCAAGATGAGTATAATGCCCTGTTGAGAAACCAAACCTGGAAACCAATACCTAATCCTGGGAATAGAAAGATAGTGGATTTTAAATGGGTTTTCAAATTAAAACCCACAGTCAATATGTCGGTTTTTAAGCATAAAGCTCGGTTAGTTGACAAGGGTTTTCAACAAAGTCCTGGTGTAGACTTTAATGAAACTTTCAATCCAGTTCTCAAGACACCAACACTTAGATTTATATTGACTGTTGCTGTAACTTTTGGCTGGCCTATTAGACAATTGGATGTAAATAATGCTTTTCTCAATGGAGAACTTCAGGAGTATGTGCTTATGAGACAACCAGAAGGCTTTATCTCTTCTAAATGTCCAGAACATGTGTGCCTGTTAAAAAAGGCTCTATATGGTCTTAAACAAGCCCCTAGAGCTTGGTTTGAGAAGCTAAGGACTACATTAACTAGTTGGGGTTTTACCCACTCAAGGTGTGACACATCACTTTTCTTTATCAAGTATAGAAGTACAGTCATGTTTGTCTTGTTTTATGTGGATCATATAATTGTCACTGGAAATTCAAGCAAAAATCTGGAATTATTTATCAAATAGCTAAATTCTTACTTTGCTCTTAAGGATCTTGGGTCACTACATAGCTTTCTTGGAATAGAGGTATCCAGGGATGACACAGGCTTGTACTTAAAACAGGAAAGATACATTTGTGACTTGCTGGATAGATTTGGTATGTTAAATTCAAGCTCAGTGCCAACACCAATGGTAGTAAACAAGTATCTCTCCAAGGATGTTGGTGTCCCTCTCCAAAATCCTACGGTTTACAGGAAAGCAATAGGTGCCTTGCAGTATCCAGTAAACACCAGACCTGACATCACATTTGCAGTAAACAAATTAAGCCAATTCCTCAGCTCTCCTACTGAAGTTCATTGGCAAGCTGTGAAGAGAGTCTTTAAGTATCTTAAAGGAACAGCTGGCTTATCCTTACACTTTAAGCCTAGCAATCACTTGACTCTACAAGGTTTCTCTGATGCAGATTGGGCTGTTTGCCCAGATGACAGGCGGTCTATTGGAGGTTACTGTGTCTTTCTAGGCGAATCCTTGGTTTCTTGGTTAGCAAAGAAGCAACAAGTGGTTGCAAGATCTAGTGCAGAGTCTGAGTATAGATCCCTAGCTAATCTGGCTACTGAGTTAGCTTGGTTTCAGTCCCTAATCGGTGAGCTTGGAGTCTGTCTCAAACATCCTCCAGTAGCTTGGTGTGATAACCTAAGTGCTGCAACCTTAGCATCAAATCATGTTTTCCATGCCAGGACCAAACACATAGAGCTGGATGTCCATTATGTGAGGGACAAAGTTCTTGATAAACAATTGCTAGTGCAGTATATACCATCATCCAAGCAAATAGCTGATTTCTTCACTAAGCCCTTAACTTATCACAAGTTTCTTGAATTCAGATGCAAACTAGGTCTTAAACCTTCCCCAGATCCTAGTTTGAGGGGGAATGTCAAGAATACTTAGCAGAAGCCCAAGCCCATTGCTCAATACGGTCCAAGATTGATCAGAGACTAGTTGTTTTATTTCTTGTTTCTTCTGTTTAATTTCTGTTTGCCTTTCTGTTACGTGCCAACTGTTTTTGTCACGATGTGGTTCACGTTTCTCTATTACTATATATGTGTGTAACATCATGAATAGTAAGCATTGATTTTTCTGCTTATGTGTGTAACATCATGAATAGTAAGCATTGATTTTTCTGCTTATTCTGCTGCCCATCCTTCTTTTCTAGTTTCAATATTTTAAGAAACTTTTAAAGCCTATTAACACACATTTAATGGTATTATTCCAGCAAATCAGTTTAAAAATTAATAAATTTAATCCGTTTAAGAAGACGTTTAATGGTAATATAATACCATTAAGGTTTGCAACGTCAATAAATTTATTAGTGTTTGAGGAGAGGAACACTATTATTCTATAGCCATCTGTTCGATCAGTTTTGGTTTTTCACCATACCAAACAGTGAAAGTTGAACTCTTAGAAAATCTATTATAACAAAACAACAATCTCCTCCTAGGTATAAAATCAAACGCATACCCTTAGCAATTCGCAAAGCATCATCCATATATTCCCTTGATCGATATGTATCCTTGAGTTTTGATTTTGATTACTCCTCACACTTGAAATTAAGTTTAGTAGAGTCTCATACTTCATTGGCGTAAATTCAAACGACTGGTAGATATGACCTTTAAACTAAAGTCTAGGAAAAACTCTCATTTACTTGCTACTTTCAAGTAGAGTAAATAGTTATATGCAATTCTGAAAATAATTAGAGGTTGGGATATACATAGACATGCAACCAAGTACCTGGACGTCACGGTCTTTGCCAAGAGTAAGGCATGTTCTTATCTCCATGTTCAATAAATCAATTTTGATCTCCAGCATACCATTTTTCCTGGATGTCACAGCGCTATAAAAATCAAACACATTTTTTAAGACTGCATCACGACAGAAAAATGGATTAAAAAAAAATAACCATGTCCCATGCTCATGAGGCAAGACAGTAATTAAAATAAATAATCGAATAGCTCTTAAGATTGTTGTATCCATCACGTAAATGTCAGTAGATTGTCCAACTTCTCTGCAATGTTGTACTCATCCGGGTGGCAGCAACACCTGCAAATAAAGAATTAATCCGAGTCGCGTTCGAGGACACTGTCCTTAAGAGCTATTCCGCGACTACTAGCAAGTAAGTTGCGGCACTCCCCAGGATTAAACGGATTCTTCCTGTAAGGATACAAGAATACAGAACTAGCGGAAGGTATGATAGAACTCAGCAAATAGAATACCATATTGGAGGAGAGGAGAGCAGGTCAAGGTTTTCTTTAGACCCTTATTCTATCAAATGTTTCAAAACCAATTTTTCACCCTTGGACTTGGACACACGAAAAAGCACACAAAATGCACTAGTCTTTTAAGCTGTACCATCCAAAGCTTTTCATCAGTTTCCAACATTGCTATTAATAACATTGAAAGAAAACCAACACATTCATGCCATTAAAGAACCGTACGTTGCTCTTTGTATCCCATAAAGTGCAATGATAATGCTTTTAACATTTTTAAAAAGAAACCATAACCTTTGTGACATGAAAACGTAAGTTGCTCATTTGTAAAACAATATCAACAATTATTTAAATACATCATTATAGTGTATCAAAAGAATAAAAATATTTCTCCAAAATATTAGCCTTTTTAAATTTCGGGTTCCACGTTAAATGCCGAAATTTCTTAGTCAAAGCTCTTTTTAAAAATAGTATTTTATTTTCATAAAAATTTAATAAAGAGTGCCCAATACACAATTAACTTGCATATAAAGGGTAAGAGAAAATTGCCGGATTTGTCTCCAGTAGCCTTTTTCATGTGCAAGCTCTTTCCTCCTCTTAATCCTAAATAATGTGGGACTTTTCCTTTGACATACCCACACACAATATTTACAACATAACCAATAAATTGATTGATATTTAGGAACACGAATTTCTTTTTCAAGTGAACTTATAATAAAGACAACAGTAATACATGTTCTCATAATATCTTACATTTTGAATTGAATGATGTAAGATTGTAGCGTTTGTCAAAGTAGTTTGTCTCATCACGAATACGATGGATGTATAAATTCCTTTCTATTGGATGAAAAATGACCAAAAAAAATGTAAGATCATAGTGTTCTCATTATCTCATGAAGGCTGAAGAATGAGTTAGCTAGCATAATGATAACTTTATAATTTTTAGTATATTTGAGATATATTTTTGAGATATCTGGAGAGTTATCAATATAATTTGAAAATATTCTGAGTTTAACATAGAAAATATATCTGATAGTACATTATCTTAGGAATCCATTATTTTAAAAGATTTTGAGTTTAAAATAACAAATATATGCATTATCCTAGGGATTTATGAAATCATTGTAGATAATAATAATTCAAAGCTTTTATTAATCTTTATTTCTGTATTGTTTTGCTTCCTTTTATTTTATTATCTTGTTATTTTTCAGGAAGTAATCAAAAGAGAATACCTCATCAAATCAAGAAATAAAGAAAGAATAAAAGAAAAGAAGAAAAAAGAAAACAAACAAGAAGAGGGAGAATGGACGGTGGTTTTGATCTATGAAGCAATACTTTGTACATATATATTTATATATATGTGGGAGATGCACACATGTCTATGTAAATCCATGAAAGGAGAAGACGCACGTTGCATAGACCACGCAAGGCACACACGTACAGGAGAGAGGGATCATCAAGAAAAGAGGAAGACATGGAGGGATTCTCCATTGTTTATTTTCTTTCTCCCTTTCCTCGATGATTTTCCTGAATCTAAACATTATTATTATTATTATTATTATTGGCTTAATTAAAACTATGTGTGGCTAATTTTCTTTAGATCTAGAGTAGCTATGAACTGATTTAAGGATTTAAGTATGCTTGAATCATCTATTTATATTTAATTTTAATTGTGTTTATTCAGTTTAAATTTTATTGTCTCTGTTTAGTGTCTGATCAACATTAAGTATGAATGTGGAGAATTTAGATTGACCTCGGAAGGGGGATTTAAATTGGACCTTTAAACTGAGTAATGTGAAATTAGAATTTATTTCTAATTTGCCTTTAGGATAGGAATATATCTACGGGACTCATATAATCATATTAGAGTGAGATTGTTCGAATTAATGCCTCTTGAATATATATTTAAGGAATAATAGTTTTGTTTGAGAAAGGGTTGTAAATGATCGGAAAACATTACATCTATTTATACTCTATATTAACAAGTTAAAATTTAAATATATTTATTTGTGTAAAAGCATGCTTTAAAACTTAAAAAAGGAATTAGCCACTTTAGATCACTTGTGTCAATTAGTATTTTCTAACTCATTAGAATTAATAATTTAGTTTATTTAAATTTACATTTTCATTATTCGTATTTTGATTTGCTCAACTTAAAAGAAATTTAGATTTATAGTTCCTATTTACCTATTAAATTGAGTCTACGTGGGATCGACCTTGATTTACCATATATTATTTCCATGACATATACACTTGCGGTGGATAACTAAATTTTGGTAGCATCACATAACTATTAGCTTCCTTGTAAACATGATCAAAGAATACTCGAAGGGTTGTTCCAACTTCTAAAAAGGCTCGTACAAATGAGTGTGAGAGCATGAGAGAATTAGATAACACCTTAACTTAATGGATTTTTTGTAGTTATTAAACACACATTCTTTTGAAGGCGATCATATTCAAATAGTGTCATTCATTAAATGTGAATATCATATTTAGTAGAGATTTAAATATTAATTTATAATATTGTGAGAAACTAACATTTTTTGCAAAATCAAATAGAATAAATCAGTTACATCAGGAGAGACCATGAGAGAGAAAGCTAGATAGAGAAAGGGTGAGCATGAGGGATGCAACAACAACCTTGATGCAGATTTTGATGGAGGGGGAACCAATCCAAAGAAGAAGATGAAGTTATGGGTAGGAATATCAAAAAATGATGACTAATGATATACTATAATAGAGGACTTTGATGCAACCCAACTACTCAGGAGCAGCGATGTGAAGCTACTGAAAGTAAGGTCTCAAAGGACAAATCAAAGAAAGATGAATGTGGGCAGCAAGAAGCACCAAAGTTTAGCCAAAAAACCCAGATTTCCTATAAAGCCAAACTCATGGGGACCAAATCACCAGACTTTGATATGCATTATGAAGAACAGAATCGTCAATGGATCAAGGAGGAAGAAGAAATAGCACCCTCTCTGATTGATGCTCAGAGGCTCATGTTTGATTCTCTTGCAAGCCTCAACATGCCAGATAAAAGACTGAAGGAACTTTGCCGGCCATGGAAAGATGCCTTAATTTTCTCTATGTTAGGAAGAAGAACTACTACGAAGATGAAATATAGAATTAGTTGGCTAGCTCCTCAATTCGAACAACTTTTACTTAATTGATTTACCAAACAACTGTTAAGTTTTAAGATCAAAGGACATAGAATTATGCCGAAGATTGCTATTTGATGGGCCCTGGCTTATACAGGGACATTATCTGGCAGTGTAAAGATGGAGTCCAAATTTCAATACTTACTGCAATACTATCAAAAAGTTAGCCATATGGGTAAGAATCCATACCCATCTTATGCATGCTATTCTGAGGGACTCTTACTTGAGTTGGGCAATACCATAGACAAGGCCCTCAATGTCGATTTAAGTACTCCGACCCACTGCAATAAAGGCAATGGCTTACTGGGTATAGAGAGCTTCAACTATGGCAAATATGGCCACAGTCAAGAGAGCTGCCCGTTGAATGATCCAAAAAAGCATCCTACACCGGGAAAATCCTCCATGTCTGATTAGACTTCGGTGAAAGAGGCAGATCTCAATGAAAGGCAATCACTTTTCAGTGTCCTAAGCGTTCCAGCAAAACAACGTAAGGAGATTGGATGAAACCAACTAAAACTTTCAAGCCAAAGACAATATAGGAGCGAACCAGAGATAAAACATACCACAGTTCAATCCAAAGGAGGAAAACCAGTAAGCAAGGATGAGATTCCTTTATAGAGCTCACGCAACGATGTTCTTCAGGATGAAATGCCTACTATGCAATCGGGTCCGAGAAAAGAGACAAGCAAAAACAAGGTGCCTGTCTGTGAATGGAGAAGGAAATAGACCAAAGAAGATATCCCGAATGAGGAAGGTTTGAACAAGAAAAAACAAGCAACGGCTGAAAAGGGTACAATAGGTAAAGAGGACACAAGAAAGGTTACGGTGGCTGACTTGGAAAAAGAGGTGAACACTTTAAATCCCAAGGAGATAAACATTGGGCTTGGCCCAATGGAAAACACAATGTTTTCTCCTATTAAAAAATGCACAACAAGCTGCAAAAGGAGCCTTGCAACTTGGCCCAAAATCATTAAAAAGAAGCAAGTAAGTAGAGATTGTAAGCAACTGGCTTTGCATGAGGGATTTGGATCTTGTGGAACGACGAAGAAATCTATATTTAATATATTTCTTCATATACCCGAGCCCTCCATATGAAGGTTTTAATTTCTGATGCTCAAAGCAATTTTTATTTGCCTAGTGTTTATGTTGAACCTTATTGTAATCTTCGCCAATCTCTATATTCATTATCTTTAGTAGAGAGGTTGTGGGCTCTTGGTTAGTGATTGATGATTTCAACGACTACTTATCTAATGAAGATAAACAACGAGGTGGTGCTGTGAGCCTGTGGTCTATAAGGTAGTTAGGGAATGCATCCAGCAATATGAGCTAATTGAGGTTGAAAGCGTGGGGGAAATCATACTGTGCGTCGAAGACATTTAACGCACAACATTAGACAATGAAGCTAAGTGTAACAGAAAGTAAACTCTCTCTAATGGATAATTATTGCTGCCCAACTATAAATAGTAGTATCCAAGATGGAAGAAGGGAAAAAAAGAGAACAACCTATGAACTTGCATTGATTATACATTCATCTACTTCCTCTGTTATACTCTCTCCAATATTTATACTTCAGTGATTAGCATTCAATTCTTGCAAGAGAATCTTAAACTGCCCATTTTTATTATTTCTAAGAGAAACACAAGATTGAGTGATCTTGAGTAATGTGTTGTAATTACAAGGTATGACCCTTTTTTTTTTGTCAGTTTGAAAGGGAGGAGTAAGCCTCCTTGTTGCAAGGGTTTGAAAAGCCTAACATATTGTTAATAGTGGATTTACAGCTCGGAGGTACTATAAAAACTGAAAGTATGCCAAAATGATCGAAATAGTATGAATTTTTGTATCAATCTCTTCTATCAACTTCTTCAATAACTTTGTTTCATAAATTGTTTTAATTGCTTTTCAGTTTAAATTTTGAAGGGGACCAATTCACCCTAGCCTCTTGGTCAAATCTTATTCTAATGGTTGGTATCAGAGCAGATCTCTTGTGTAAAAAACTTAACAGTTTCAAGAGTAATCAATGACAAGATTTGGCAAACAAATTATAAGTGACGGAGCCTCCATCACCAGCCTTCCAGCTTTTAATAGTCAACATTTTCATCCTGGAAAATAAAGTTTCAAAATTTTATTCTAGCCATTGGCTTATATTTGTAGGATGTTTTTTAGCAAGGAAATTGAGTGCCACAAAAGAAAGTATATAACAGACTTGTTCCTGAAACTCAAAGTTTGATAAACAATCAAAACCAGTGTGCCATGTTTGGTAGCATGAAAATGGAGTTTTGGAGCTAGAATTAGGACGGGAAGTTAAACATAGACCCGTTTGATATGTTAGAGTCCAATTCCTATATGGAACGTTGTTTCATAGAAAGTGTTGGAACCAGTTTCATACCTACCCTCACGGAACTTTCGATGGAACCCAATTTTTTGGATCATTGTTCCCTTTATATTTTAACATATTTACAACTCTCTCTTTTTCATTTTAAACCCTATCCCATCATCTTCCTCAACTTTGGTCATCCCCCTTTAGCCCGTTGGCTTCCTTGTCTTCAACATCTACCATCTTCTCTTTCATCAAGCTTGCAACACCATCTTGCTTTCTTCGACATGAGGATGGAGGACCATCAGCCTCAAAGCCACTATTTAACGATCTCGATGATAATAGCAGCTGCAAGTGTATGTTGTCTATCTCATTAAACCTCCTCTTCTTTGGTGATGAAGACAATTGCTAAGGTGATAGAGGATGGCAACGACGATGAAGGTCTTCGATTTGGTTTTTATTTTTTCAGATCATGTTCCTTCTTTTTTTTTTTCCTTCAGTTTTTGATATGCCGCTCACTTTCTCTCCTTCCCTCCAACACTCCGCCATCTCATTGCTCTCTCCTTTCCTTCCATGTCATTGCACCATTTCCTAGATCTCATGGCGCTCTCCGATTTTGTCATGATTTTGAAGTTCGATCTCACTGCAATTTCATTTATTTTCTATTTGAAAATTGTAATAAAGAAATTTGGTTTGCTTTCTTGCTTGTGTGGGTTCGATTTCTTGTTTCAAGGACGCAGGGGAGTTGCAATGGAAACTCTTATTTTCTAGCTCGATTTTGGATTGTTTCCACAGTGGAGGTGGTTCTTAGCTTGGATATATATATGATATAATAATTGTTGTACACAGCCTCCATAAATGCTTCTGCATGTGCAAATGTTGACCTACTCATGAAAAAATACGGAACCATTTCATATGTTTCATCTCGCTATCAGATGTGTGACTTGTCTCTACACATCTACATATGCTTAAATGTAGTCCGCTACCACCTTCATACGTTTGCCATTCATCACCATTTTCATGATCCTTTGTCTCAGAATCGTTAACCAAAGAAATGGTTGATACATCTATTTGTTGTGATAGTCCCAACAATCTGCATCCAGATTCACAACTTTCGATTAAAGATTAACATAATTACAATAACATTTAACAATTTGTTACAAAGAATATTACCACTTACATACCCGGGTCCTTCATTGCTTGTTGTTCACCCTCATTCATTTGGACTACAACATACACATGTATTAAATAATCAACAACTCTCTCTCCGGAATGTTCCGGAATATCATGGAAGGCTCTAGAATATTCTAAAAGGTTCTAGAATGTTGTGGAAGCCTCTGGAAGGTTCTGGAATATTATGGAAGCCCCTGAAAGATTTTGGAAGGTTGTGGAAGCTTCTTGAAGGTTGTGAAAGCTTCTGGAGATTAGTCTAGAATAATATAGAAAGATCTAGAATGTGTTTGATATTTGTAGGTTTGTATAGAATTTTCTAGATACAAAATATAAACCGTAGGATCAAATCAATCTCCACCGTTCGTTAAGGAGGTGGAAGAGTATAAATAGGTGATGTGTAAGTGAGTATGAGGAGAAGTGAGAGAGTTGAGAGAATTGAGGGAATTAGGGAAAAGTGTGTGAGTGGGGAACTTGAGTGTGTGAGAAAATACAAAATTTAATGTATTTCATCTCTTCAGTTTCAAATAAAATTTTTCTTTCATTGAAGTTCAAGCTGCCCATCAAATACTTCAAAGGTCTACCACTTAAATCCCAACAACATGCACACTAAGTCACAATATAGAAATAGATTTGCAATTTCACTATCATTATCAACATAAATTATTATCATTTCATCAAATCCAGCAGTGAATTTAATGCACAATCAATCCATCTCGATATAATCACCCTTAACTCTTGGAGCTTAATTCCATGTTATATAATTCTTACCTCCACACTTCCTCATTATATTTAACTACACCTTCACCATTTCTTTCAAATTTTCCTCTTACATGAAAAAACAGAAAATTTCCTTTCCACAACTTGACCCACTACTGCCATTCATTTTGTTCGGTAATCTGCAACACACACAATTATATAAGTTAACCAACAGTTACACTTCATTATGCACCAGAAAAAAATTATTGTGAAGACACGCAACAACTTCTACCATTACCACTTCTACTTCATGGGTTTCTCACTTACACATTACTAGTTGCCAACGAATCCCACCCTATACTTAATGTTTACTATTTAACAGTAAACTTAACACTCACGCAATGAGCCACACAACAAATAGTCGTTGGGAAACAGTAAACCATCCAACCAGATACAACACACACATAAACCCCAATGGATCAAGTTCCAACTTTCACACACCAAATGATTACAATGAATGTGCCTTCAGCTTCAACTTAATCTCAACATGAAAACCCACCAATCTCCTGCAAAAATGCAACTCCATCACCAAAAACCATACATCCCGCTAGGCATCGCCTATGGAAATGAATGAAGAAGATGGCACTCTTGTTGCCGCTAACACAATCAGAGATTTTGTGGGAAAATCACATACCTTTAGCTCCCGAGCTTTTCTCCATGTACACGTCTAGCTCTCCATTCGTACATGTCCAATTAACTCTTCCTTCAGGTGCCAACTTTCTCCCTCTCTCTTTCCTTTTGAATGAAAGAAAGTTATATTGGTCACCCTCGCACTTCTGTGGAATTTTGAAATGATGTAATATCTCAATCTCCTTTTGCATTTTTCAGATTCTTTTTTCTATAATTTTCCAAAAGGCAAATAGGAAATAGACTTCCAGTATGAATTTTGTCCCTGCTATGTCCTCATGTCCTGTTTCGTCGCAAGGTGAGGTGAATTGTTTTAATAAAAACTCTAAATGAAAATTACAGAAAAATCGTCAATATAAATATCTTCACATGCGCGCGCGAGCACAAATGCCTTTTATTTTGAACATAGATAAACATAGGCTGCATTTAGGTGAAAATAAATTATATATTAATAGATAAGTTGTGTCCTTTTAAAAACTTGAATTTTCAAACAAATTTTGAAGTACCTTTAAAAGTAATAAATATTTCAATGGGAAACTTTTTAGAAATTTTCTCTAGGAAATCATATTTTATAAAAAAAAGAGATAAAGTGATTAAAAAAAACTCATTTTATGAGAACTACTTAATTTAGGATTTTACGATTTCCATATTTCGAAAGTGTTGAATTGTTGATTTAAGTTTCTCATTGGGCCACAAATGTAATTTTCTCAAAAGCGAACAGCTTTGTTTTTTTAAACCCAAATGGCCGAATCTCATCCCCGCTTTCGTCACTTTCCTTTCCGATTCTCTCTCTCTTCATTCATCCTCATAAATTTGGGCTTTTCCTTACAGTGGCCGTACAAGATGGCAGAGGGACAATCGAGGTGCGTGAAGTTGACGAAGGATAAAGTGCAATTACAGGATATCACTCCCAGCGAGCTTAACCCGTTGAGATTCCATCAGTTAGTTACCCTTTCTCTAGATCTTAATGCGAATCCGATTGGGGACATTTGAACGTGGGTTTCTTCTCCGTCCTTTGACAAGGAATGAACTCGCAGGCAAATGAATCAAAAGCACAAAGTGTAGAAAAATAAATAGTAGGAAAAGAGAGAAGAAGATAAAGGCATCTAGTATTTGGAGAAGAGACGTGCTTATTCTCATTCATGACATGTGTACATATAAGCAGATGAAGTCAGGACATTTGGCAGCTAACTGATTTGGTTACTAACCAATCATTCAACAAAGTTGGTTACAGGATAATGGAAGCTGGTTAGCTTGGAACTGGAACTTAACTAACTAGCTAACTAATTGACTGACTTAAATAATAAAATAACAATTAAAGAACATTTAATACCCTCCCTCAAGCTAGAGAGTGCAGATTATGCAGTCCCAGCTTGAACAAGAAACCCAAAAAGGGCGCCGGATCCAAAGCTTTAGTAAAAATGTCAGCAACTTGATTTTGAGATTTAATGGGCAGTAAATGGAGATCATGTGCACGAAGTTTTTTATGGACAATGTGGCAGTCAATCTCTATATGCTTTATACGCCCATGAAATGTGGGGTTTGCTGCAATGTGGCATTCTGACTGACTGTCACAGTAGATAAGGGCTAGAACACGGTACTCGGCTTCTGAAGAAGACCTTGAGACAGTGTTTTGCTTCTTCGATTTCCAGGAGACCAAAGACGTACCAAAAAAGACACAATAACCAGTAATGGAATGGCGTGTGTCTAAGCAACCTGCCCAATCAGAATAACTAAATCCCTTGAGCTTGAAGTCTGAAGCAAAAGATAGAAAGATGCCACGACCAGGAGAAGACTTGAGGTAGCGAAGAACACGGTGAGCGGCTTTAAGATGCACATCAGTAGGGGAGGACATGAACTGACTAAGCCGCTGGACATCATATGAAATATCAGGCCTAGTGTTGGTGAGATAAATGAGGCGGCAATTGAGCATGCGGTAAGGAGTGTCATTAGACAAAGGCTAGCCAGAATCCTTATAGAGCTTTGTGTTGCGGTGCATTGGTGTCTTGAGAGGCTTGCAGGCTAAAAAACCAAAGTCCTCAAGAATATCTAAAGTGAACTTACACTGATGTAAGGAAATCCCCTGTTTAGAACGTGCAATCTCAAGCCTAAGAAATATTTGAGGTTGCCAAGATTTTTAATCTTGAAGGTAGAGTCAAGAAGGGATTTGGCATGATTAATCTCATGAAGGTCATTTCCTGTGAGAAGAATATCGTTGAAATAAACTAGCAAGGCCGTGAAGGAACCACCAATACAATGGACAAACAAAGAATGATCAGATTGGGACTGAACATAGCCATAAGACACTAATGCAGCAGATAGTTTTGCATGCCATTGCCTACTAGCTTGCTTAAGGCCATAGAGGGACTTATGTAATTTGCAAACGAGATTTGGGGTAGGAGAGTGGAACCTAGAAGGAATTGCCATATAGACATCTTCATCAAGGTCACCATAGAGAAAGGCATTATTGACATCGAGCTGGTGGAAATGCCAATGTTTTGCTGCAGTGAGAGACAGTAACAAACAGACAGTGGTAAGTTTTGCAACAGGAGAAAAGGTGTCTAGGTAATCCACTCCTTCAACCTGAGTATAGCCTTTAGCAACCAATCTGGCCTTAGCTCTTTCAAGAGTCCAGTCAACTCGGTATTTGTTCTTGTACACCCATTTAAATCCAACTACTGACTTCCCAGAAGGCAAGGGAGTGAGAGACCATGTCTGATTTTGTTCAAGAGCTAAAATCTCAACAGCCATACCTTATGTTTCACAGCTTGAAGATAGGTTTTGGGTTCAAAATGAGAGGAAGTGGATAGGCTGAAACGTTTGTAAGCAGGAGACAAAGAACCATGGGTTAAAACAGAATTGAGGGAATGAACGGACTTACCTCTACCAATGGAAGAAGGTGGTTTAGTTGAAGAAAGCAAGGCACGGTGGTAATCCCTTAGATATGGTGGTGGTTATCTCTGCCTTACATATTTTCGTGGCTCAGTAGGAGGGTCTGGGACAGATGGAACTGGTGTAAGTGACTGTGTAGTAAGGGAAATTGGGGGGAAATCTAGAGGAGGGATAGCTTGAGGTAAGGAAATGGCAGGAGTAGTGTTGGTAGAGGATGCAACAGAAGCAAAATAGAAGATGTGTTCCTAAAAAATAACATCTCATGATAAGAAAATGGAATGATAGATTAAATATAAAATAAGATACCCTTTAACCTAGACGTATATATAAGAAATACACACTTCCATGCCCTAGGGTCAAATTTTGTGCGGTTGTGGGAGAAAGTGAAAGCAAAACAAAGAGAACCAAACACCCTTAAATTGAACAAGTCCGGGTGAGTTTAATGTAACATGAAATAAGGGGACATATGATGCAGAAAGGGTGTTGGCAGACGGTTGATGATATGAACATGCAAAATAGTATAAGTCCAATAAGCTTTGGACAGATTAGACTGAAATAAAAGTGATCGAGATACATTCAAGATGTGTTGATGCTTTCTTTCGACAACACTATTTTACTGAGGTGTTTCTACACATTTTTTTATGTAAGATGATTTTAAAAGCAAAATTGTCAGGCATGGAAAATTCTATGCAATTATCAGATCTTATTATTTGAACAGTAGCTTGGAATTGAGTTTCATCAAAGGAAATGAAATTTTTTATTGCCTGACGAGTTTCACTTTTATTGTGCATTAGAAAACCCACGTATAACGAGAACAATCATCAACAATAGTAAGAAAATACATGTGACCATGGATAGAAGGAATGCTATAAAGGTCCCAAAGGTCAATGTAGAGCAAGGAAAATATTTTGGTAGAATGAGATTAACGAGGAGAAAATGGTAGACGCTTTTGTCTTGGAGATGGAACGGGTAAGCCGTGCTACTACCATAGTATTGCATCATTCCCAAATTGGAAACAGGGGATCTGTCGTCGGAGGAGCGGTGATTGTTCCATTGGTGAACTGGAATTTATTTTTGAACCGCAACGCCATCTTCATAGCTCGCAACCAAGAATGATAGTTAGATCCGATCAAGATTGGAAACACAAGTACCAAAAATGGATTCTCATTCGGATGAATATAATATGGATTAGAAGGGTTCTATATGGCGTCGGAGATGTTGGAGGAAGCTGAAGAAGAGGAATCTACCATTAGAAGACAGATGAAGGCTCTGATACCATGACACAGGAATGAACTCGCAAGCAAATGAATCAAAAGCACAAAGTGTAGAAAACTGAATAGTAGAAAAGAGAGAAGAAGACGAAGGCATCTGATATTTGGAAAAGAGACGTGTATTCTCATTCATGACATGTGTATATATAAGCAGATGAAGTCAGGACAGCTGGCAGCTAACTGATTTGGTTACTAACCAATCATCCAACAGAGTTGGTTACATGATAACAGAAGCTGGTTAGCTTGGAACTAGAACTTAACTGACT
>JANTPZ010091004.1:0-24541 GCA_025593235.1 Vachellia pachyceras | reverse complement strand
TTGTACTTTTAAAGAATTTTGATTTTTGTTCATGTACTTTTGATAAATTTAGTTTTAGTCTATATAAATTATAGTTTAACAGTGCTAAATTTAAACCATATTTTTATGAAATTATAGGAATAAAAACATGATTTATGACTGCAAGGACCGAAACTAAAATTCCATCAAACTATAAGATCTAACAATAATATAAACCCAAATTTTAAAATTAAATTGCACAAAATCTGGAAAGTTGATATTTTTAATGTACCAATAAATTCATCAAATGTCTAAAAGCATGTCAGTGCATCTGTGCATGTGAACATTACGTATACTATAGTCCTATCAATCAAGTATACTGATCCTATCCAATTTATAAGCTCTCTCTAATCAAAATATTTCATTTAAATCAAGGAAGAACTTACTAATTTCATTTTAAAATTTAATAGCTTTTCAACTTTATCCTTATTTGATATATATATATATGCTATAATAAGAAATTTAAGAAAATCATAGTCTACAATACGATAAATTATCGGATATAATTTTACATTAATGTAATAGTTTTATTGAGTAACTTATAATAAAGAAAAATATTTTCTTCACTCTATAAGTTATAGAAAGGAGTATATATTCCATCGCCAAAAAAAAAACAGAGAAGTGTGCATATATATTTGAACTATTCTTTGGTCAAATGATTATATTATTACTGAAAAACAATAATAATTTCTTTTCTTTGGTACTAGCATGAATTATTAATAATTCATATTGACATAATGTGAATTACTACCCTACGCTTTTATATTATAAGTCCAAGTTTAGAAGAAAATTTTTATCCTAAATATAAGTCTAGTTAAAGGTTATTAATTATTATTTCCCAATTTTACCGTATTTAATTTTTATTAGAAAGGGATCTGATAAAGATGTGAGAGATATGAGGGTAATTTATAAATGTAGTGAGAGAAAGACAAATTTTTAATGAGGGTAAACTTAATATTTACATCAACTTAAGGCATTTATTTTTGGTAAAACAATTTAAAAATTAGATATAGTGAACTTATCCGATAAGAACCCGAGTGTCATATTATTATTTCACCAAGAAGTGAAAGTAGTTTTTTTTTAATATTTACGCCTATTTCTTCCTTTACTTACTTTTTGGTTTGTTTGTTAATCTTTTATTTTTGGCCAACTGATCTGTTAATCTAATTGCTTCTCCAACAGCACATAATCACGTTAAATTACTTCAACTAATCTTAATTAACTCGTACGCTTTTGATTTAATGCATTTTAATTAATCCTTTATTGGCAGATCCACATACAGATAAGTGGACAAATACCTCCCTCACTTTTACAATAATTATTAATTAATGTAACTTAATTATGTTTTGGCCCCACTATTCCTACTTCCTAGCATTTTGATCTTTCCCTGTACTCTCTCGTTTATTTGGTTCCATTGGGGCTTTACTATAAGTTATTACTAACATGCCTTTAACTTACTAACATACTTTACTGAAATAAAAAACTTTAAATCTAATCAACTCAATTAAAATATAATAACTTTTCAACTTTACCCAGTTTTTAATATACACTAAAAAGGTAACAAATCAACATAATAATAAATTAAGAGTACAATTGCATATTCATGTAAAAAATGTAATGATATAATTTGTAAACGGATAAAAAGTATTATCTTTTATCTTATAGATAAGACCAAAAGATTACATATTTGATTGAAGATTTTTTCTTAATTTTATACTGTAATTAAAGGCCTCTCCTCTTCCGTATGCGTTCTTGAAATAGAAAAAGTTTTTTTAATTTGGATAAAACAATGAGGTGGTAATTGGAATATTTTTTTGAAGTTAAGAATTGTCCCCATAAATTGTTTTTAAGGGTCCCACATGCTAAAACAAAAGGTATATTGTTTTAAAAGGCATCTCCTCAACACATTTAATTTCTTTATTGTTTGTAAACAACATGAAAACTGCACTGCATTTTTCTCTGAGTAATGAAGTCAAATTATTACTTCGTAATTAAAAGCCATTGATTGTTATCTTAACTTGATTTATGGCAGTGCATTCTATATTTAAGGAGTTCATTACAGGAAATTCTTTATTAATTGAATTTACTGTTAAGATTGAACTAGCTGGAGATAAATTGAATCTAAAGGAAAATGTTTTTCAAACATTTAAAATGTTAAGCACGACTTGCTTCACCATCTTTTATATTTTACTGTTCATAGAATCATTCCAACCAATAAAATTCTTCGTAGCAAACATTTGAACTTATTAAAACCCAACATAAAAGACTTTATTCTCCTCTCTCTTTCACACTCGAACTACTTGAACTAGCTTATGTTGGCTTAGCTTAAGAAACCTTATTCTTATAATATATAGATCATGTAAACCAAGTATGAAGAACCCTTCAAAACTTCTCTATTACTTGTAGAATTCCATAACTCCTAAAGCGGAGAAGGCACGTGAAGCGACTTTGAAAGCAGAAAAACCAGAACTTTTGCAGAGGGATGCAAATTCTTTCTCAGTTCTTTCTCTTCCATCATGAAGGAACATGATGTTGTCCAAGCTTGCTACAAACTTTGCTTCTTCTGTTGCTTCAATCACTTCAGGCATTATGTACTCCACCACTATCACCTTCCCTTTCTCTGGCAATGCTTCATGGCATTTCCTCAGCACTTTTATGCTATTTTCATCTGACCAATTGTGGCATACCGCCTATACAAAGCCAGAAACATTAATCTTAGTTACAAATATGTTACTCCTTCGGTTCTAAATGAAGAAGTTAGTTAAGAGTTGGTTTTGATTCGGCTCTAAATGAAGAAGTTAGTTGAGAGTTTATTTTGATCTCAATATTCACGAATTTAACAATTACGAGGTTGAAACTAAGATGACAAATTTTCTCACTGACCTTCAACATAATGACATCACCTTTTGGAACACTTTCAAACATATCCCCTCCAACATGCTCGATCCCTTCACAAAATTTGAAGCTCAGATGATAATTCTGGTAATAATATGAAGC
Organism: Vachellia pachyceras; assembly: GCA_025593235.1. Lineage (NCBI taxonomy): Eukaryota > Viridiplantae > Streptophyta > Magnoliopsida > Fabales > Fabaceae > Vachellia > Vachellia pachyceras. The sequence continues at coordinate 21,526 of JANTPZ010091004.1, read as the reverse complement.
CATAAAAAAATAAGACAAAAAGTGTGCTTTTGGTATCTAATTTTATACAATTGTTTCAGTTTGATCCTGAATTTTAAAAAATAACCTGAGTCCTCCAAGTCAAACCCTAACGCCATTCGTCTAAAAACAATCATCGTTCTTTGAAAATTAAATTTATATATCAACATTTTCTGCCAAAATAGAAAGATACTTAGTAAAATTAAGGGATTAAAATGAAATATTCTATGAGTAGTTCAAGGTAGGACCAAAGGTTTACTTTTGCTAAAACAAAATGATGTGTCTTGGTAGTGTTAGAAATAAATGTCAGTTCAATTAGTGAAGATCCACTGCCAGAAAAATATTATTTAACGATTAAAAATTCATCACTAAATAGCTATTTTCCATTAGAAAATTTCATTTAGCGACAAAAAATATTAGAGACACTTGTTTTAGCGACGGATTTTCTGTCATTAAATGGCATTTTTCTTGTAGTGTAACAAAAGTTTTAGTTGATGATTCCATTTGGGGTTCATAAGAACAAATCCATCCCTTCAGAATCAAATAGGATTCGGTGAACATTCACTAACAAGGTTCTCACATCAGCAACATGATTTAAGCTCATTATTTTATAGTTTGAGTCGGATAAATATAAAAAAAGAAGAGATAATGAAATTGATGTACCTGGATTAGGAGGTGCATTTTGAATAACAGTGGGCAAGTCAAAATTGATGCCCTTAATTGAAGGGTACTTAGAGACAATCATTTTGAGGCTTTGGCCTGAACCACCACCAACATCAACAAGTGTTGATGTTCCCTCAAATCCTTTGTATATTTCTAATATTCTTCTCATCTCTACGTCGCAACGGTTGGCCATTACTTTGTTGAAAATGCTGTTCCATGTTGGATCCCTCTCTGCGTATTGGTACATTGGCATTCCATGAACTTTCTCGAACAAGTCATTGTCTTCCTCTGTAATGGCAATCTTAAAATTCATCCTGCCTAAACACATCGATTATATATAGATTGTTGCAAGTGTTTCTCAGATCAAGAAAACTTGAAAGTGGAATGGGGAAAAAAACTTTACCATGCTTCCATAAGTGTCTTATGACAGATGAATGATGAGAAGAGAGTCAAGAATCCACCATCTTCATCTCCTCCACCAACAAAGTACTTCCCCACAGGAAAAATCGCATAGAGTCTCTCAAAGTCACCATCTTCCTTCTCACGAACTGAACAGCTCAGAAGAGAGTGACTTGCAAGAAGCCTCAAGAGACGATCGATTCTGGAAGCCAAGTCTCTGTGTTGAGATGAACTCGGAAGCTTCGAAGCTACCTCAGAGGCCGACAGGTGTCTTCCTCCTTCCTTAGCTATGGTCTCAAACAAGTTGAGCTCAAGAGAAGCTTTAAGAACTGCACAGTAGACCTAGCTGCAACACTGAAGCATGGCACAAAGGCCGTAAGAATCTTCTTGTTCATTTGGAAGATGAGTCTCTTTAGATTCCAAAGCCATGTTTCAATACAGTTTTGCTCTTTGTGTATTTACACCTCGTAGCATTCAGAGATTTATAGGCAAGAGTTGAGCACGAAGGTTGTTCCATAAGGCGAAAAACTAAAGGTTGTTTGTCTATGTTTTCTGTTTTTTTAAAACAAATTTGTAAAACCGTTTTTAAAAACAAGTTTTAAAAGTAAAGAAACAAAAATAATTGTTTGGATAAATTATTTTTAAGGAAATTGCTTTTGAAAGTAAACGTACCAAGGTCTCAATGAAATAGGGATTTACATATTTAGAGGGTTTATCTTTGTTTTTCTCTCCCTTTAAAAAAATCATCCATGAAATCACAAAAGTCACCATGCTACATTTGAAAAAGTCAAAGAATGACTTGTTTAAGCCATAAAGTCAAGCATTGAATTGAGAAACAGAAGGAATGGTGAGAAGGAGAGATCGGTGATGTAATGTCATGTTTGGTACACTAGAATTGGAAATAAATTCCATACCAGTCACATGTTTGGTACAAAGAAATGAACATGAAACTGATTTTCATATGGAAATATTTCCATCATAATGAGTTATTTTCATTCAATGCTAAAACCATGGAAATGAGATGGATAGAACCCATATTTTTTCAAACCAAAATACCCTCAATTATGAATTTTTTCCTGAATTAGGGTATAATGGACATTTCATATATTAGATATACTTTAAAATAGAAAATTATATATGATTTTCATAATCATGCCAAATATGCTTTTAAACCTCATTTCCATTTTCATATCAATTTCTATCTCAATCAATTCTATTATATCAAACGAGCGTTAAGGCTTTACTGGCATATTCGAGAATGTTATACATTCATATACACATATACACACACATGAATTGAATTTTGAAATGATTCTAGACGTACTCAATCAGGACTTTGAAAGTTAAAGCAAATGAAATACATAAAATTAATGCCCTAAATTCAACATTCAGAATATTTAGTCTTAGTGGCTTTTATATATATATATATATATGAAATATCATGCAATTGAAAATCTGCGAAAGAAACTTCTGAGTTATCAAAATTCAGATATTTTGCGTGTTGTCGCCAAAACATGCTACTTGTCAAACTGGGAAACATTTTTTTTTTGGCTACGAAAGTGGACAACCAAGAGTTTGAGTTTGGAAAAGAAACTTACCCCAAAAACAAAAAATAAAAAAAAACACAGAGAGAGAGAGAGAGAGAGTTATCAAACTCAATATGCGTGTTGCGAAACCATGATATTTAATTAGTACGGCTCAACGAAGTTGTTTCTTTATTCTTTTTGCTAGAAAACAACTTAGAGTTTGTGAAAGAAACTTTACTAAAAAATTAATTAAAAACACTTCTCCAACGAAAATACCTAATAACAAATTTTATTTATTATCTTCGTCCTTAAAAGAAGAGTTATATGAGCAATCATCTACATTAGTTATGTTAATTATTTATAACAAATGTATCTTGATTTTTCTAAACTTAATCATGCATATTAAAACTGCACGTTGATGAAATCCCTCTTATTATGTGTAATGGATATGAATACTTTAGGGAAAAAAATCATATATTTAAATGATAAAGTGATGGATGTCATTCAAAACCAAAGTAAACTCATGTTAACTCTTGTATATTTAGGGTTGGAGGTAGAAGTAATTATTATTTTTATTTGTATAGTTCTCTAGGATATATACTTGGTAAGAAATTAAAAAGGATTAAAACTTCAGATCAAAATGATATAATATGAATTTTCTGAGTTATGAAACTCATGTTGGCGTGTCATGAGGTAACAGTGGCTTCCATGGAAGAAATATTAGAAAGAAATATCATGTTCACGAGCACAACTACCCCACCATCAAGTCATAGGGAGCGGAGCACAGCTACCCCATCATCATTATTATTATATGTTATTTTGGATATTTAATATCTGATAGTGTATCGAATATGATTGCTTCTAATTGAAGAATACATGTGCTTTAATGAAAAATATTGTATTTATTATACTCAAGAAGATATTTAATTAACCAAAAATCTAATAATGCTTTAGAAGCATGCAGTGACATGTTTTAGTGCAAGAAATAATAGCATATTTATATTACTCAAAGATAAAGAGATGAAGAGAGAATTAGAGAGAAAGATGAAGCAATGCTTTCTTCACTTAGATGTGCAAAAGGTGTGGTATAAAGTGTCATATTTATAGGCTCTCAACTCTAAGCAAGAGTTACATAGAATCAATGGCAAATTCAATCCTCATTAGTGTACAAATTGTAACCCTTAAGTTATTGGCACGAAGACCCCTAAACACTATTCATTGTAGAGGTTATGGATGATGAAAATGAAAGGCCAAAAGGTGAGAGTTTATGGACATCTATAATGTACAATATTTTATAACACTCCCTATTGGATGTCCATAATTTTTTTGTGCCTCATTAAAAACCATACTAGGAAAAATCCATTGGGATAAAAATCTAATGAAGGAAAAAAAGTACACAATATTATCTCCCCCTAATGACAACATCACTTTATTTCTTTGAGCCTTCGCATTCCAATACCATATACCAATTTCTCAAATGTTCTAGTTGGCAACGTCATTGTAAACATATCTGCAAGATTATCACTTGAGCGAATCTGCTGAATATCTATTTCACCACTCTTTATAAGATCATGAGTGAAAAAGAATTTTAGAGAGATATGTTTTGTTCTATCTCCTTTCATATACCCCCATTTCAATTGAGTTATGCATACTGTATTATCTTCATAAACTACTATTGGGATATTTTGACCGAAAAACAATCCACACATTGTTTGGATATGTTGAGTCATTGATCTTAGCCAAATGCACTCTCGACTTGCTTCATGAACTACGATTATCTTTGCATGATTTGATGAGGTAGTTGATAAAGTTTGTTTTGCCAAGTGCCAAGATATAGCTGCACCCCACAAGTAAATAAATACCTTGTTTGAGATTTACCTTTATGTGGATCTAATAAAAACCCTACATCTGCATAACCAATTAATTGAAATACAGATTCATTAGAATAAAATAATCCCATATCAACTGTGCTTCGAAGGTATCGAAATATATGTTTAATTCCATTCCAATGCCTTCTTGTTGGCCACAAACTAAATCTTGCTAATAAGTTTACCGCAAACACAATATCAGGCCTTGTTGAATTAGAAAGATACATTAGTGCACCTATAGCACTAAGATATGGTATTCTGGACCAAGAAGTTTTTCCTTTTCCTGTTGAGGCGAAAAGGATCTTTCTTCATATCAAGGGATCTTACTACCATCTGAGTAGTTAATGGATGTGCTTTATCCATATAAAATCGCTTTAACACTTTTTCGATATAAGTTGACTGATGATGAAAGATTCCATTAGTCAGATGCTCAATTTGTAAGCCAAAACAAAACTTTGTCCTTCCAAGATCCTTCATTTCGAATTCCTTTTTTAAGCAATCAATTGCTTTTTCAAGCTCTTTAGGAGTTCCTATTTTATTCAAATCGTCTACATATACAACGATTATAACAAATTTTGATCTATTTCTTTTTATAAAAACACATGGGCAAACTAGATTATTTTTATAACCTTCCTTTAATAAATATTCGCTAAGACGATTATACCACATTCTTCCAGCTTACTTCAATCCATATAAGGATTTATGCAAACGAATTGCATAACCTTCTTGAGAATTCTTACATGTTTGCAATTTAAATTCTTCAAGGATTTTCATATAAATTTTAGTATCTAAAGAACCATATAAGTATGCTGTAACAACATCCATTAGACGCATATCAAGTTTCAGGTTCACTGCCAAACTAATTGTTAGTGTAGGATTTGACCAAAAGAAGGGTGAATTGGTCACTTTCAAAAATTAAAACGAAATCACAAAAATTAAACAATGTCACTGAGGGAAGCAGAGAGAAGATTGAATACAAGCGATTTATTCTGGTTCGGTCTACCTGACCTACGTCAAGTCCCTAGAGCACCTCTAAGATTTCCAAATCCACTATCCAACAACAAATCAGGCACTCAAAGCCTTTACAATAGGAGGCTCACTCTCCCTTACAACACGCACTAAAACAAAGTCTCACGCACTTTGTTTTTCAGCTCAATCTCAATCCAACTAATTCAAGGTCCCAACCTTGAATATCTCACAGGATTACAACAAAGATTGACAGCATTAACTCTCTAGTAAGAGTGGATAGTCAAATACTGAAGCTCACAAAATTTTGGATAAACAAAGATGACAAAAGAAAGTTGCAGAGAATAATAGCATAATAAATTTCATTCATCTTTTTTCTGTCTTCAATGCTTCTTCATTTATAGGTGAGATAGCAGTCATTAGTTGTTGCTCTGAGTTTGAATAGTCGTTAAAAAGAAACTCGTATCCGTCACTCACAAAGGCTTCTTTCAATGCTTGCTCAAGTGTCGTGCTAGAAGACATAAATGCCTGAATTCATTCCTGGGACATTCTGGGAAGTTTAATGAAAGAGCTGAAATGCATTTATGAGGGCAGGTAATATTCAAAATGTTCCAACACGAAAAAGTAAAGCATATGGTAAACACTATGTATAGCTGTGTCAGAAGTTCTGTCAGAGAATAGGGAACTCGATTTTCCAAGATTCCATAACTTGAGTTCTGTCACATAGAAATTAATTGCTTAGTTGTAAAACTTCAAGTTGTAGAAATGAGGACTCGAATTCTAAAACGTGTGAAAAACTGTCCAATTGAAAAGGTCCTTGAGACTCGAGTTTTGAAAACTTCCAATGAGAACTCGAGTTTGAATATCAAGTTTTTGAATTGATGAAATTTTGCATAACGTGGAACTCAAGTTTGGAAAACAGCAGGACTCGAGTTCTGTGAAACTTTCAGCCAAAACTTCCAGTTTTCAATTCAAGTTTTGGGAAACAGTTGTGGAACTCGAGTTTTGAAATCCTGGAACTCGAGTTTTGTGAAACTTGAATCCAAAACTTTCAGTTTTCATTGACAATTCTATGAAACTCGAGTTCTATAACGTGATAAGAAAACTTGAAGCTAGAAGCTCAAGTTTTGACTGCACATTATGGAACTTCAAATTTTGAAAACGTAGGACTTGAGTTTTTTAACTTGATCACAAAACTTCTTTTTAAAACTTCCAGTTTCAATATCCAGTTTTAAAAAATAGTTACAGAACTTGAGTTTGCAAAAGCTGGGACTCAAGTTTTAAAACTCTTCTGATGCACCCATCACAGTTTCAAAAATATTGAACTAGATTCTAAATCCTGCCACATTTTGGGGTTTTTGTTATCATTAAAATAAGGTATCAACACTAATTAGATATTTTAAAGTGATTGTATCTACCACAAGAGAATATGGCTCTTCAAAATCAATGCTAGGTCTCTAAGAAAAACCTTGTGCTACAAGCCGTGCCTTATATCTTACGACCTCATTTTTCTCATTTTGTTTTCACACAAATATCCATCTATACCCAACGGGTTTCACACCATTTGGTTTTCAGACTACAGGCCCAAAAACTTCACGTTGAATTCAATTATGCTTGAATTGTATCTTTCCATTTTCACCAATCATCTCTAGATTTAAATTCTTCAATTGATCTAGGTTCAAGATTCTCATTGTCATTGATTATTTCAATTACAACATTATATGCAAATATGTAGTCGACAATTACTTTTTCTCGGTTCCACCTTTTCCCTGTAGTGACATAACCTATTGAGATCTCTTCATCATTTTCAGGTACTTGGACCTCTTCTGGGGTCTTTTGATTGTTATGTCTTGATTTTCTTTTATAGGGACAACCTCCTCAACTTCACCATTTTGATTGTTTGCTCCCTTTTTCTTTCTAGGATTTTCATCTTTGGAACTGACTGGTCTACCATGCTTCAGGCATGGCTTAGACTCATTTGCATTTATTGGTTGTCCTACTGGGACATCAATTCTAATTGGAGCATTTTCAGCTGAAATGTGGAATTTAGTAATCCTCTCGAGGTCAGTAAATGTATCTGGCAGTTTATTTGCAATATTTTGCAAATGAATTATCTTTTGAACTTCATGTTCACACTGTTGTGTACGTGGATCTTGATGTAACAGTGATAATGTTTTCCACGAAATTTCTTTATTCAGCTACTTACTTTCTCCCCCTAAGGTTGGGAAAGTTGTCTCATCAAAATGACAATCATCAAAACGTGTTGTAAATAAATCTTTAGTAGATGGTTCTAAATACTTTATTATAGATGGAGATTTATAACCAACATATATTCCCAACCTTCATTGAGGTTCTATCTTTGTGCGTTGTGGTGGAGCAATAGGGACAAATACATCACATCTAAATATTTTAAGATGGGAAATATTTGGCTCTTGACCAAAAGCCAATTGCAATGGGGAGAATTTATGATAAGTTATTGGCCTGATGCGTATAATTGCTACTGCATGCAAAATCGCATGTCCCCAAGCTGAAATGGAAAGTTTTGTTCTCAAAAGTATTGGTCTAGCTATCAATTGGAGGTGCGTAATAAATGATTCTGCTAAACCATTTTGTGTGTGAACATAAGCAATATATTTTTCTGTCATTATTCCAGTTGCCACGCAGTAATCATTGAAAGTTTGAGATGAAAACTCACTAGCATTATCAAGATGAATTGTCTTAATTGCATGGTCTGAAAACTGTGCTCTTAATCGAATTATTTAAGCGAGTAATATAGCAAATGCTAAATTACGTGATGACAATAAGGACACATGTGACAGGTCATCTTGTAGATGCATATATCAAAACCATAAAATATCTAAATGGTCCACTTGGTGGAGGAATAGGTCCACATATATCCCCTTGGATACGCTCAAGAAATGCAGGGGATTCAACCCCGACTTTTGTCATTGAAGGCCTTATAATTAACTTTCCTTGAGAACAAGCAGCACATGTAAAATCCTTAAATTGAAGAATCTTCTGGCTCTTCAATGGATGTCCATGTGAATTTTCAATAATTCTTTGCATCATAGTTGACCTAAGATGGCCTAACCGATCATGCCAAACAATACATGTATTTTTATCATCAAGCTTCTGGCGTACCATAATATTTGTCTCAATCATACTTATACTTGTATGGTGCAAACCAAAAGATAGTGCAAGTAATTTTTTCAGCACACATTTTTCTCCATATCTATCAATTATGATATGTAGATATTCAACATTTTTCTCATGCATAGTCTCAATATGATACCCATTTTTACGGATATCTTTAAAGCTCAACAAATTTCTTTGAGACTTAGATGAATACAAAGCATCATCAATAACAAATTTTGTCTCTTTGGGTAATATTATAATTGCTCTTCCGAAGCATTCAATTAACTTTGTAGTACCTGCAATAGTATTGATGCTTGCACTTCTTATTGTTAGATGACAAAAATATCTTTTATCTTTAAGTATAGTGTGTGTTGTTGCACTATCTATGAGGCATATATCTTCATTCTTATATCCAATGATTGGAACATCCATAATCTTAAAAAGAAAAGAAATGCATTAAAACTAAAATACACGATAAGTAATTATGCCTTTATTACATATTAAAACATCAAGTAGATTTGGGAAACATAAATAAACGGAAAAAACATTTGCATTATTCTTCTAGCCAAACTCATCTAACCATGAATAAGCTACATCCAAGTGTGTCATAGCATCAAAGGCATTGATATCATCTAACTCATTGAGATCATCATTATTGTTTGTCCCAATATCATCATTTTTGTATGCCTCATTATCATTTGGGAAAGCTAAATTTGCTTCCACATTATTCACACTCTTTTATTGAGGCTTGATAAAGTTTCACTAGATGCTCAGACGTACGGCAAGTACGTGCCCGATGCCCCTTCATACCACACCGATAACAATGATTCTCAACAACTTTTGAAGGACCACTCTTGTCCTTTTTATGTCCTTCATTATATTTTTTCTTCTGTTGAATATTAGAATTATAACTATTATTGCTATTACCATGATGATAATAATTGCCACGTCCCCTACCACGACCACGTCCACAACCACGACCACGGCCTCGACCACAACCATAAGGATGGTAACTATTATGTGCACTCACATTCACTTTAGGGAATGGAGCAAAACCAGTGGGATGAATCTCATCGTTTTTTATCAAAAGCTCATTATTTTGTTCAGCTACCAAGAGACATGATATTAATTCAGAGTACTTTTGAAAACCTTTCTCTCTATACTGCTGCTGCAGGAGCATATTTGAAGCATGAAAGGTGGAAAAGGTTTTCTCTAACAAGTCCTTATTAGTTATTTTTACCGCACAATTTTAATTGAGAACTTATTTTAAAAACGGCTGAATTATACTCGCTTACGTTCTTAAAATATTGTAGTCTCAAATGTATCCAGTCATAGCGAGCTTTAGGCAAGACCACCGTTTTTTGGTGATCATACCTGTCCTTCAAATTAATCCACAACTCTAATGGATCTTTCATCGTTAGGTATTCAGCTTTCAGCCCTTCATGGATATGATGGCGAATGAAAATTATAGTCTTAGCCTTTTCTTGACTAGTTGCTTGATTTCTTGATAAAATGATTTTTCTTAAATCGTTAGCATCTAGGTGGATTTCGGCATCTAAAACCCATGATAGATAATTTTTCCCGTGATATCAAGAGCTGTAAACTCAAGTATAGTAAGGTTGGCCATGATTCAAACTAAAAACAATGATATCAATTAGAATCAGGGTAAATTGATAAAAGTATCATAATTAGTTCAAGCTTTAGAATTCATAGATAAACATTGTACTATCAAAATCATAATATAGCAATGTATATAAAGGAAAAGGTAGGGAGAGGGAGAAAAATTGTAGCAATAATAACAGAGTAAAAAAAAAGATGAAAATACATTATAACCATATATGTATATGTCGGTATATTATAACCATATATATATATAGTACAAACACACAAATGAAAATAACACAATAAAATGTAAAGGTAACATAAAACAAAACACAAAAAGTATCATAAAATGCTAAAATGAAAGAGTAACATAATAAATACTATAAAACATGAAAAATACAATAAAATAACAAAATGCAAGAGTAATAATTTAAAACACAATACAATAAAATACTATAAACAATAAATAAATTAAATTGCTAAATGAAATATCATAACATGAATAAATGAAATGCAAATAACAAAGATGAAATAACAGAAAATAAAGGAATATAAATAACAGAGTATGACATGAAATAAAATGACTAAATACAAATGCAAAATAAGTAAATTAACAAATAAAATATAAATATTATATATTAACATAAAATATAAATAGCAACATAGTAGAATATAAATACTGTAAATAAGATACTCTAAAAAATGTAAATAAAGAATTGTGAAGGATATTAAAATGAAGTAACAATAATATCCAATCTTAACCATGGAACCCGATGTATATAATAATCGGTAAATAATATCTTTAATTCCATAAAATGGTTTAGATTATCATAGATATGTATATCAAATAAAATATAATAAAAGAAGAGGAGGAAATTACTAAGACAATGACAAGAAAAATATACCTTTGTTAAAACGTTATGCTGATAACATATTATAAACTAAAGGAAATATAAAAGATAAAGAGAGAATTAGAGAGAAAGATGAAGCAATGCTTTCTTCACTTAGACGTGCAAAAAGTGTGGTACAAAGTGTCCTCTTTATAGGCTATCAACTCCAAGGTTACATATAATTAATGGTAAATTCAATCCCCATTAGTATACAAATTATAGCCCTTGAGTTATTAGCATGAAGACCCCTAAACACTATTCATTGTAAAGGTTATGGATGATGAAAATAAAAGGCCAAGAGGTGAGAGTTTATGGACATCCATAATATATAATATTTTATAAAAACAGACATGTTCTTATATAAGGTCTACAAGAAATCCTCATAAATAAATATCTAAAAATCTCCACATCATTTTATAATGCCTTTTACATCCCCAATTTCCTGATGGCCTTTTTTTTCCTATTGGCAAAACACAAAATATAATTTTTTTCCCACTCTATATAAGATGTCTTTTAGAACCTCCCTCCCCGATCCATAATATAACACATAATTTTGTCATGTTTTATAGTTGAACTGTTTTACCCTTAGCTTGTAAATTGTGGAAAAAAACTAATTATGATTTGGCAAAAGTGCAAATTAACATGCTTTCATAACAATATTTAATTCAGTAACTAACTTTTGTTGGTATGAGGAGTAAAACGGCTTGAAACAATTAATGTATAGGGATGGAATAAGGAGTATCAATATATAAAAGAGGGAATAACTTCGGAAATTTGTAGAAGTTTTAAACATTATTTAACCAATTTCTTAACCTCAGAAAAGTTTTTTTGCCGTACTGAAAAAGTAATTAATTAATAGAATCCTATAAATAGTATTGTATGGAATATTTTCAAAATGATAAGTTGTTCCAATTTTGTGAGAAACTGACGTAAAAACTTTGGGTTTTCCCCTTTACAACCCCCTCTTGAAATATACAATCATAGTTGACAATATATATACTATTTTGACCAAATTTATATTATATTACCTCAAGCCCTTAATTTAATATTCAGCTGATTTTTGTAAATTAAGGAAACTAATTAATATATTTGTTATATTTTCTAAATTAATTGTCTATTTTATAAACTTATATATAATATAATAATTCACATAAGTATTTCAAAATATATGTTGTGATTAAATAGTTTATTTGACTTTTAATCTCGCAAGTTAATTCGCTTTTATGTTGATGAATAGTGATTGAATGTAGTATATACTAAAATTATTTATTTTATAGGCAGTGGGTTTCTAGATTTTAAGATATATTAGTGTTTCCCGATCCTTTGGCCGGAGGAATGAAGTTATAAATTCTGAGATAAATATGTGAAAGGAATTTTATCTCAATTTACATGGAAATGCATTCCATAACCTCCAAAATGGATTCCCAAACAAGTACTAAAATCAGAGTACATTCCCAGGTTCAAACTAACTCAACTATGCATCTTTAATATCAGAAGGAGAATTGATTAATTTAAAAGGAGTAAAAAAGTTAAATATTAGATTTTTAATATTTAATATATATTATACAGTCTAATAATACACATAATGTTTTAGAGAAATCATATTTAAAAGAAATTATATTTAATATTTTTCTTTAAATTTATTTTTGTGATTTATAATTTCACATTAACTTGATACGTTTTGTTGCCACACAAGCCATTTCCACGATCCACAGGCTTTGGGAAATGTGTCATGCATTAAGGGTAGGAACCCAAATTTTGTCAGCCAGAAACATTCTCTCGGTAGCAGTAATAATATAAAGGATATTTATTATATATACAAAAAAAGTTATTTATGAAAATGTTTTAAAAGGTTGTTAATGGTAACTGCTCCATTTATCAACGATGCTCCTCGAATTGTCATTGACAACCTCTTGGGACCTTTTCATAAATAACTTCATTGTATGTAACCTTACAATAAACCTCCCTAATATTTATAAATTTCAAATTAGGAGTCTCCTTGGGCTTTTTAAACTAATGAATCTACAAAAGTCATATTTATTTTCACTTTAAGAAATATCTTTTAAATAATTAAATTCCATAGATACAAAATAAGTGTCTATTTATAAATTTTGTATTTCACTTTATTATTAAAAATAAAAAATACAAAGTGAAAATTTGCGTGTTTTTTAAAAAATAATTTAGAGAGGTTATACATAGATGAAAATATTGAATACGAAATTTTATATCTAATTGTATTAGTATGCTGTATCAGAGAATCTATATTTAATATTTCCGTTCTTGAAGGAAAAAAAAAACTCTTCTTTAAGGTTTATTATTATTTGGAAAAGGAAATCTTCGCTCTAGTGTTTGACTTCTCAACTATTACAATTAAGAATTAAGTAGGTAGTGATTTAAGTTCCATATTTTTTTATAACTTGTAGACCTTATTATTTCCATCAATATCATTTTATTTATTTTGAAGGTTTTGCGAATTATTAGGATTGAAGCAAACAGGATAAGTTTCTGCCCTATTACTCATACTTATGTCCTATTCGATTTAATTAATAATGGGGATGCTTTTTTAAATACTCAAAGATATATCCGTTTGAAAAACTGTTAAGAGGAGTAACTTTTGTCCATAATACATTTTGAAGAATGACTTTTGTCTATAATACATTTTGAAAATTCACATTATATTTAGATAAACATTGAAGAAGTGAGCGTTTAAAAAATGATCTTTGATGGAATTTCCAAACTCACTCATAATCAATTAAGAGTTTAGAAGTTGATGAAACTTTAACGACATCAGAGGTATTGAAATTCAGTATAAAGGTATAATTTAGTTTGAATCAAATTTGAAAATACTCATATCAAGTTTTTATATTCATCATGTTAAGTTTTCTAATCATACATGTAACCATGTATTCTATTTTTAAAATTTTGTCATTTAATTATAAACCCATATAAAAATGAAAACATGGACAAATATGATTGGAGAAATCAAAGAATATAAGAAAGTTGATGTAAGTATGGTGTCCTTATAGGGTCAATACACTTGTTTATCCTTATAGCTTAATCAAATTTTAGTTTTGGCTTATATGTAATCTCAAATTGCGGGTTTTGGCTCCTATTTCACAAGGATTTTGTTTAATTTTACAACGTTAAGTACAGAGACTAAAAATCAAAACTCATAAAAAGTTAATGTATCAAAAGCAAAACTTGTCCAACCCTTGTACTTTTAAAGAATTTTGATTTTTATTCATGTACTTTTGATAAATTTAGTTTTAGTCTATATAAATTCTAGTTTAACAGTGCTAAATTTAAACCATATTTTTATGAAATTATAGGAATAAAAACATGATTTATGACTGCAAGGACCGAAACTAAAATTCCATCAAACTATAAGATCTAACAATAATATAAACCCAAATTTTAAAATTAAATTGCACAAAATCTGGAAAGTTGATATTTTTAATGTACCAATAAATTCATCAAATGTCTAAAAGCATGTCAGTGCATCTGTGCATGTGAACATTACGTATAGTAGCTAATATAACCCTATCAATCAAGTATACTGATCCTATCCAATTTATAAGCTCCTTCTAATCAAAATATTTCATCTAAATTAAGCAAAAAACTTTTTAATTTCATTTTAAAATTTAATAGCTTTTTAACTTTATCCTTATTTGATATATAGATATAGTAAGAAATTTAAGAACATCATAGTCTACGATACGATAAATTATCGGATATAATTTTACATTAATGTAATAGTTTTATTGAGTAATTTATATTAAAGAAAAATATTTTCTCTACTCTATAAGTTATAGAAATGAGAATATATTCCATCGCCGAAAAAAAAGAGAAGTGTATATTTGAACTATTCTTTGGTCAAATGATCATATTATTACTGGAAAACAATAATAATTTCTTTTCTCTGATACTAGCATGAATTATTAATAATTCATATTGACATAATGTGAATTACTACCCTAGGCTTTTATATTATAAGTCCACTTTTAGAAGAAAATTTTTATCCTAAATATAAGTCTACTTAAAGGTTATTAATTATCATTTCCCAATTTTACCCTATTTAATTTTTATTGGAAAGGGACCTGATAAAGATGTGAGAGATATGAGAGTAATTTACAAATGCAGGGAGAGAAAGATAAATTTTTAATGAGGGTAAACTTAATATTTACATCAATTTAAGGCATTTATTTTTGGTAAAACAATTTAAAAATTACATAGAGTGAACTTGTCCGATAAGAACCCGAGTGTCATATTATTATTTCCCCAAGAAGTGAAAGTAGTCTTTTTTTTTTTTTAATATTTACGCCTATTTTTTCCTTTAATTATTTTTTGGTTTGTTTGTTAATCTTTTGTTTTTGGCCAACTGATCTGTTTGTTAATCTAATTGCTTCTCCAACAGCACAATCACGTTAAGTTACTTCAACTACTCTTAATTAACTCGCACGCTATTAATTTAATGCAATTTCTATAGTCATTGGCAGATCCACATATAGATAAGTGGACAAATACCTCCCACACTTTTACAATAATTATTAATAAATGTAACATAATTATTTTTGGCCCCACTATTCCTACTTCCTAGCTTTTTTTTAATCATTCCCCGTACTCTCTCGTTCGTTTGCCTCCATTGGTTATTGATATTATTTATAAATCATTTCTAACCTACTTTATTAAAATTAAAAATTTTAAATCTCATCAACTCTATTAAAATACAATAACTTTTCAATTTTACTTGGCTTTTAATATACACTAATATGGTAGCAAGTCTACATTATAATACATTAAGGACACATTTGTATATTCACGTGAAAAATGTAATGATATAATTTGCAAACGGATAAAAGGTATTACCTCTTTGTCTTGTAGATAGGACCATTGGTGAATTCAGGATCCTGACTCAGGGGTGTAAACTATTTTTTAAAAAGATAAGCGAGACTTATTTTTAATATGTTTTGAGAAGAATTTGAACAAAAATTTAGTGGGTTTCAAATTAACAAATGAATGGCTGCAAAATAAATCATATAGTATTGATATATACTTAATTTTCTGGAAATTAGGGGGTGCAGTTGAACCCCTCAAACACACATAGGTCCGCCTATGGATAAGACCAAGAGATTACATATTTGATTGAAGATTTTGTTTCTTGTAATTTTATACTGTAAATTAAAGACCTCTCCCCTTCTGTATACGTTCTTGAAATAGAAAAAGGTTTTTTTAATTTAGTAAAACAATGGGTTTATTGGAATATTTTTTTTTTAATTTAAGACTCGTCCCCATTCATTGTTTTAAGGGTCCCACATGCTAAAAAATCCAGCATTTATTCTATCAGAGATTCACAAAAATAAAAGAAGGCAGAATTTTGAAACAAGCTAGGCATTGCCTACTTGAGAAATCTATTATCTTAGTAGATAAAAAATGACATTCATCAACATGCATTCCCATAATGTTTGAATTCAATTTTTTAAAATTTGTTGGAATATTTTAAAATTAGAGGGACATGGTTCTTAAGAAATCATGTACATATAAATTAAAAAACTTATGTGAATGACTATGCAAGAAGTTACACCACTGGCAGCGTGTTTGGATATAAAGAAAGTTAGACATTGCTTTGTTTGGATTGGAAGAGCAGACGGGGACAATGAATGGGAAAGGGAAACATGGTTCAAGGCCAATGCGTTTGCCAAATATGTCCCTTGCCAACCAAAAGAAACCTATAACCATGTGCAGACCCTACTGACTTATATGGGTGGTAGAAACATATAACCAAAAGTAACATAAAAGAGATTCATTTTTTAAAGAAATTTTTATTTTGATTTTAGTAAATCAATATATATAAAGTTATGATTACCATTATGGTATGCTTATTTTTATTTCATTTTTCTTTCTGTTCTTTTAATTTGTGAGGTAATATATTTTGCTTAATATTTTGGTTTTAAAATAACTACAACAATATATTTTTATAATTTGACTTTTATATTTAATTTGAGCTCGTTGATTTTTAATTTGAAATTATTTTCATGGTATTGCTTGAGAAAATGTGTTTAAAATTAAATAAAGTTATTATTATCATTGTAAATGTCATACATTTTCTTTCCCCTCTCTTCTCCTTGCACAGCGTAAAAGTCACATGGGTTGTGTTTCTTTAGTTTTAAAAGATATTGTGCTTGTTTGAAAAAGCTTATTTACTTCCCAAAATCACGTTCAACAGTGTTTTTTCGTAAAATGAGATAATCTCCTTCATATATTTACCTCGACTTTCGTAAAAGTACTTCTCTATCGCGTTCCCAAATGGGTACACTATGTAAAAAGTTATAATCAAATTTGTGATAATCACTGCTTGGCAAAATGGTTATGTTGTTTTTAAGAAGAAAGATGTTACTCATTATGAAAAAGTTATTTTAAATTACCATTGGTTATTGAATATATATATATATATATGTATATGTTGATGTTCATAAAACAAAAGGCGGCTAAAATATATTTTTAGTCCTTTATGTTTGCGTTAGATTTCATTTTAATCTTTTAAGTTTAAAAAGTGCACTTTCAGTCCCTCAAAATTAACACCGTTAGCCTCTCTTAACGGAATTGTTGACTCATCAAATTTAATTGATGGTTGTACAATAAAACATTAACAAAGTATACTCACATTTTAATTTTAATTTAATAATATAATAAATTTGATATTTTAAATTGTGTAAAATTAAAAAAATTTAAAATAATTTTGAATTTACATTTAAGATTGAAGTAGCTGGAGATAAATTGAATCTAAAGGAAAATGTTTTTCAAACATTTAATATGTTTTACACGACTTGCTTCACCATCTTTTATATTTTACTCTTCGTAGAATCATTCCTTCCAATAAAATTCTTCGCAGCAAACATTTGAACTTATTAAAACCCAACATAAAAGACTTTATTCTCCTCTCTCTTTGACACTTGAACTAGCTTATGTTGGCTTAGCTTAAGAAACCTTATTCTTATAATATATAGACCAAGTAAACCAAGTATGAAGAACGCTTCAAAACTTCTCTATTACTTGTAGAATTCCATAACTCCTAAAGCAGAGAAGGCACGTGAAGCGACTTTGAAAGCAGAAAAACCAGAACTTCTGCAGAGAGATTCAAATTCTTTCTCAGTTCTTTCTCTTCCATCATGAAGGAACATGATGTTGTCCAAGCTTGCTACAAACTTTGCTTCTTCTGTTGCTTCAATTACTTCAGGCATTATGTACTCCACTACTATCACCTTCCCTTTCTCTGGCAATGCTTCATGGCATTTTCTCAGCACTTTTATGCTATTTTCATCTGACCAATTGTGGCATACCGCCTATACAAAGTCAAAAACATTAATCTTAGTTACAAATATGTTACTCCTTCGGTTCTAGATGTTAAGAGCTGGTTTTGATTCGGCTCTAAATGAAGAAGTTAGTTGAGAGTTGATTTTGATCTTAATATTCATGAATTAACAATTAGGAGGTTGAAACTAAGATGACAAATTTTCTCACTGACCTTCAACATAATGACATCACCTTTCGGAACACTTTCAAACATATCCCCTCCAACATGCTCGATCCCTTCACAAAATTTGAAGCTCAGATGATAATTCTGGTAATAATATGAAGCCATAAAAAAATAAGATAAGAAGTGTGCTTTTGGTATCTAATTTTATACAATTGTTTCAGTTTAATTTGATCCTAAATTTTAAAAATTAACCTTTGAGTCCTCCAAGTCTAACCCTAACGCCGTTAGTTTAAAAACTATCATCGTCCATTGAAAATTAAATTTAGGGAGATTTATTATAAGATCCCAAGGAAGTAAGTTATTTATAAAAAGGTCCCAAGAGTTGTCAATCGCAGTTGTTCCACTTGTCAATGGTATTCATCGACTTGTCATTGACAACCTCTTGAGACTTTGCCATAAATAACTTCTTTCTTTGGGATCTTACAATAAATCTCCCTTAAATTTATATATCAACATTTTCTGCCAAAATAAAAAGATACTTTGTAAAATTAAGGGATTAAAATGAAATATTGTATGAGTAGTTCACGCTAAGACCAAAGGTTTACGTTTGCCAACACAAAATGATGTGTCTAGGTGGTGTTAGAAATAATGAACATGAGCCAATAAAGGTTAGTCCAGTTAGTGAGGATCTAATGCAACGTATAAGGTAATGAGCTCAAATCATGTTGCCGATGTGAGAACTTTGCTGGTGAACGTTCACCAAATACTATTTGATTTGAAGGGATAGATTTGTCCTGATGAGCCCCGGCATGGAATCATCAACTAAATCTTTCGTTATTTAAAAGGAGAGATAATGAAATTGATGTACCTGGACGAGGAGGTGCATTTTGAATAACAGTGGGCAAGTCAAAATTGATGCCCTTAATTGAAGGGTACTTAGAGACAATCATTTTTAGGCTTTGGCCTGAACCACCACCAACATCAGTAAGTGTTGATGTTCCCTCAAATCCTTTGTATATTTCTAATATTCTTCTCATCTCTACGTCGCAACGGTTGGCCATTACTTTGTTGAAAATGTTGTTCCATGTTGGATCCCTCTCTGCGTATTGGTACATTGGCATTCCATGAACTTTCTTGAACAAGTCATTGTCTTCTTCTGTAATGGCAATCTTAAAATTCATCCTGCCCAAACACATCGATTATATATAGATTGTTGCAAGTGTTTCTCAGATCAAGCAAACTTGAAAGAGGAATGGAAAAAATTTGAAACAAAAAACTTTACCATGCATCCATAAGTGCCTTATGACAGATGAATGATGAGAAGAAAGTCGAGAATCCACCATCTTCATCTCCCCCACCAACAAAGTACTTCCCCACAGGGGAAATTGCATAGAGTCTCTCAGAGGCACCATCTTCCTTCTCACGAATTGAACAACTCAGAATAGAGTGACTTGCAAGAAGCCTCAAGAGACGATCGATTCTGGAAGCCAAGTCTCTGTGTTGAGATGAACTTGGAAGCTTCGAAGCTACCTCAAAGGCCGACATGTGTCTTCCTCCTTCCTTAGCTATGGTCTCAAACAAGTTGAGCTCAAGAGAAGCTTTAAGAACTGCACAATAGACCTGGCTGCAACACTGAAGCATGGCACAAAGGCCGTACAAATCTTGCTCATTTGGACGATGAGTCTCTTTAGATTCCAAAGCCATGGTTCGATATAGTTTTGCTCTCTGTGTATTTGCACCTCGTATTATTCAGAGATTTATAGGCAAGAGTTGAGCACGCAGTTGTTTGTCAATGTTTTCTGTTTTTTTTCAAACAAATTTGTAAAAAAGTTTTTAAAAAACAAGTTTTAAAAATAAAGAAACAACAATAACTGTTTGATAAATTATTTTTAAGGAAATTGCATTTGAAAGTAAACGTCCCAAGGTCTCAATGAAATAGGGATTTACAAATTTAGAGGGTTTTTCTTCCTTTAAAAAAATCATCCATGAAATCACAAAAGTCACCATGCTACTTTTGAAAAAGTCAAAGAATGACTTGTTTAAGCCATAAAGTCAAGCATTGAATTGAGAAACAGAAAGAAAGGTGAGAAGGAGAGAGATTGGTGAAGTAATGTCTTGTTTGGTACAATTGGAGGTATGATATAGAATTGGAATTAATTATTCCATACCAGTTACATGTTTGGTACAAAAAAAATGAACATGAAATTGATTTTCATATGGAAATCATTTTCATCATAATGAGTTATTTTAATTCAATGCTAAAACAATGGAAATGAGATTAATTCTATAGAGCCCATATTTTTCAAACCAATACCCTTAATTATGAATTTTTTCCTGTCTCAGGGTATAATGGATATTTCATATATTATATATACTTTAAAATAGAAAATTATATATGATTTTTATTATCATACCAAATATACTTTTAAACATCATTTCCATTTTTATATCCATTTCCATCTAAATCAATTCTATTATATCAAATGAGCCTTAAGGCTTTACTGGCATATTCGAGAATGTTATATATACACATACACACATGTATTGAATTTTGAAATGATTCTAGACGTAATCAATGAGGACTTTCAAAGTTAAAGAAAATAAAATACATAAAATTAATGCCCTAAATTCAACATTCAGAATATTTAGTCTTAGTGGCTTTTTGATATATATATATATATGAAATATATATTATGCAATAGAAAAGCTGCGAAAGAAACTTCTGAGTTATGAAAATTCAGATATTTTGCGTGTTGTCGCCAAAACATGCTACTTGTCAAACTGGCAAACATTTTATTTTTTTGGCTACGAAATTGGACAACCCAGAGAGTTTGAGTTTGGAAAAGAAGCTTACCCCAAAAACATAAAATAAAAAAAAACACAGAGAGAGAGAGAGTTATCAAACTCAACATCCATGCTGCGAAACCATGCTATTTAATTAGTACGGCGCAACGGAGTCGTTTTTTTTAATTCTTCTTCCTAGAAAAAAAACTTATGGCCTGTTTG
>JANTPZ010091003.1:0-23172 GCA_025593235.1 Vachellia pachyceras | reverse complement strand
TTTAGTTTAATTCTGCTTTTTTTGTTTTCTTCTTTTTAATTTGATATTTTATTTTTCGTGATTGTTTAATTTTGTCTTTTTTTCTGTATTTATTTATAATTTTTTGGTACAATTTTTTAACTCAATATAATGAAGCATTATTAAAGAAATTATATTTGTGTTTTTATTAAATATTTTTTTGCATGTTTACTTTTTTTTGTCTTTTTTAATTTTTTTTATGAAAATCATATTTTTTGTTTTTAATAATTTCATAATATTTAGTAGCGATCTATAACTGCTACAACTTTTCACAACCTTTCAAACCCGTCTTCTTTTTTATTTTTTTTCCAATTAAATGAAATGTAGTAGCAGTTCACAACCACTACAAAAAAATAGAGGCGCGAACTACAATTTCAAATTAGTAGCGGTTGATGAAACCCTTACAAAAAATTGGAGGGAATTTTTCACTCTCGAAAAAAAAGAGCGGAAATTATTATTTTATTTAGTAGCATTTATGTAACCGCTGCAAATGTTTGGAGGGAAAATTTTCAGGCGGGAATTACTATTTTACGTAGTAGCGGTTTATGCCAAATTAGTAGCGGTTGTGGGCCGCTACAATATGTTCGTAACTCCCGTTATGTCGCGCATTTGTAGCGGTTATTTTATAACCATTGCAAATTTAATATCGATTTAATCTATATGCGACGCGGTTCTTTAGAACCGCTGCTAAATCGTTTACCACGATGGGTTTTGCAGCGGTTCGTCTAACTGCTACAACATGTTCTTGTAGCTGTTATAACCGCTACAAATACATAAAATAACTGTTACTAATGTAGCCTTTTTTTGTAGTGAATGTTGTACGAAGAACTTCTGTTATTACTGCTATGAGAAATAGTTATTTCATGTAACTCCACTTAAGATACCTCTGTTATAGCTATCTTAACAGTATCATCAGTATCCACTGAGCGATGGGATCGCATCAAAGAGTAGTGGCAAACTGATGGCGACCTGCAAAAGCTCATCAGAGAATTAGAATTCAACCCCCAATCGTACCCCAAGTATTCATGGTAAAACGAGCTACTTCTTAGAAAGCATAGAATTGTTATTGGGCCATCTCAAGTGGAGTTACAGAAGATAATCATTCAATGGTTGCACTCAGGCCCCCAAGGAGGCCACTCGGGTGTGAAGGCGACGTGCCAACGTATCAAGTCAATCTTCTACTGGAAGAATATGGTGCAAGGGATCAAGACCTTCATTCATCATTGCACATGCCTCCACTATAAGTATGAAACGGTAGCTTACCCTGGTTTGCTATAATCGCTGCCAATACCTAAGGGAGTTTGGCAGAGCATTGCCATGGATTTCATCCAAAGATTGCCTAAATCGAAGGGGAAGGATACAATTTGGGTGTTAGTAGATAGACTCAGCAAGAATGCTCATTTCATAACTATATCTCACCCGTTTACTGCGGCAGAGTTGGCACACAAATTACATGGGGCTTCTGCAAACGTCATCAGTGATAGAGACCCCATGTTCACTAGTCAGTTCTGGCGATAGTTTCTCCTTTGCCTGGGTGTCAAACAACGCTTGTTTACCACCTATCACCCACAAAGCGACGACCAAAGTCCAGTCCTTAATCAATGTCTAAAGCACTATTTGCATTGTTTCTGTTGGCAACGCCCTCAAGATTGGGTTTAATGGCTTCCGTTGGCTGAATGGTGGTATAATACAACCACCCACTCAACAACCAAGCTAACTCCTTTTGAAGTTTTGTACGGGCAGGCTCTATCTCTACAGCTTCCTTATCTGCCAATCTTCCATGGAGTCCATTGACTGTTCATTCAGTGCACGGGAAACAATACTAGCACAACTGAGGCAAAACTTGACGACGACAGTCAACTGGATGAAACAATTTGTAGATCAACACCGGTCTGAGCGTTGTGTTCAAGGAAGGGGATTTCGTTTTCCAGAAGTTACACCCTCACCGTCAAGTTTCTGTTGCTTAGTGTGCTTCAGAAAAGTTGCCCCCTCGATATTTTGGCCCATTTAAGATCATAGCAAAGGTGTGTGAAGTGGCGTATACCCTGGAGCTACCACCAGGCTGTCGAATTCATCCCACCTTCCACATGTCCTTGCTGAAATTATGCCCAATGGCTCCTCTGGTCCCTTTACTAGATGATGTTGCAAACTTGAATGGCAACAAGGAACCCTTTGCCATCTTAGATATGAGGATGGTGTAGCGCCAAAACAAGCCTCTGACCCAGGTCCTCATCCACTAGAAGGATGGCTTACCGGAAGAGGCCACGTGGAATCATGGGAGGATATTATCTAGCGCTTTCCACAGTTTCGAGATGTTGTTCACCCCTAAGGACAAGGATGATTTCAAGGGGGAGTGGTGATATGATATTAAGATAGCTGAAGGGTATACTAGTAAATTGATTTATAGTTTGTTGCTTTCAGTTAGTTATCTGTTGCTTTCAGTTAGTTGTTGTGTGCGTGATACACGTGTACGGAGGGGTATATGTAACCAAATGAATAACACCCTCACCTCCTCTATTTGTTCTCTTTCTCTCTTTTTCTCTGCTACCTCATCTCTCTTTCCTATCTGTTACTTTGCTCCATTTCTGGTCTTTATCAAAACGATTTCTAATTTGATCGGGAAGCTTAGAGAAACGACGCCGCTTAATCGGGGATGCAAATCGGGCCTTACCGATCTTTCTGTGGTGGGTGCGTGGTGGCGGGGTTTCAGGTTCAGGAAATCACAAACGTTGATGGTAACTCTTCCTATGCATAAATTGCTTGCTTTGCTACTTTGTATGCTTCTAGTATTGTGAATGAGATTGGGCCAGCTAGTAATGGTGTTATGACATGAATTTTTGGCATCTCGGTTTATCCAACTTTGGGTTCTTGAGGAAATGGTCACTATCAAGATCTTGTATTTGGGTTAATCGGAGCTAGGGTTGGGTTGTTAGTCATGTTGTCTTAGCAAGTAGGGCATGATTAAATCACTTGACTTGTTGAGAATATGTATAAGATAATAGGTCTTAGATTGGGTAGTTATTTGATACAGAGTTCTGCAATTCAGCAATGTATTTCTTGATTTTACTTTAGGCTGTTGTAGTAAAAGGGAAATGTAAATTGAAGCGCAATTAAAGTGCCAGTGTTGTTTTTACAGATGAATTGAGTGGTCTTTTTTTTTTTTGGCCTATTTAGTGCTCCTCAGCAAATTGTATTTGATGAAGCTATGCTTAAAACAGGTTCATGGGAGAAAGTTGAGCATTATAGGCCTAAGATCCAACTTCCTAAACCTTTTTATCTCTCTTCTTTTATTCCTTTTCCTTTATCAGCCACAAACAAAAAGTTCTAAGCTGTGTTTTCTTTTGTTTGGTACATCCAGCACCTTGAAAGTGAAAGTGTTGTTGTTGAAGACACTGTTAATGTCATCTTTAATATAGATGAATCATGCTCGTGATACAATTAGAGAGTAATTTGTGCAGAGTTTACAATCTAATTAATTATGTAGCATTATTTGGTTGAACAATTTTACTTCTCAATGATATTTAATTTATATATATATATATATTTTGATTTATCCTATTGCTTATTATTTATCATTTTATTTTCTTTCCTAAATTTATCACAATATAATGAATATATATGATTTAATGTGATACATATCCTTCATTTCCATCAAAACTCAATTCTAAAACATTTATCCAAACAAATGTTCTTTTTTACAAAAAGACACTTCTTACGTTTATTCAATTATAAATCACATAACATTTTGTAACTTTTATTCAAAATTTCTTTTTCAAAAGTTATTCCACAAAAAAAAAATTTCTTTTACCATCGTCTATCTATATCACCCTATATTTCCTACTTACAAGTCAAAAAATATTGGGCCCGTTTGGAAACGTGGTAGAGAAGTACTTTTACGTAAATCGAGGTTAATATGTGGATGATATTATCTCTTTTTACAAAAAATACTGTTGAACGAGTTTTTGACTTTTTCAAAAGAAATGCCAAACAAACCCATTGGAAAAGTAAAACCCCGTTCAACAGTATTTTTTTTTTGTACGATAAGATGATTTTTTTCTGTATATTTACCTTAATTTATACCGCATTTTCAAACCGATCAAATTACAATTTACAATATCACATTAACATAGACCTCGAGAAGACGGAAATGCTATTGGAACCGGTAAGTGGAGGGAAAACGCACAAGACGAACGAAACAAAGGCGCGCTACGCTTCGGTTTTCGGAAGCGGGAAGCGACTGCCACACCCTTGAGCCCCCACAACCTTAAACCCTCACCACTTCTATAGTGAAGCATTTTGATGGCAGTAGTAGGAGTAGAAGTCACTGGCAGATTTACCGGCCGAAGCCATTGATATCTTCTCCGAGAAATGCGTCTTCTCTACCCTCACTGCGTTCTTCTTAAACTTTATCTATCGGCCTCGAACATTTGCCTCATGAGCACCAGAAGCTTGCCGCGTTTCGCAGCTTTTTCAAAGCCTACGACTTTTTCGTCTCAACGGAACCTTCTTCACTCCCGGAGGATCTTATTTTGCTTAAAACCTAGTTCCAGTCTTCGTCCGTTATCACTCAGGACTAATGGTTATTCTTATATTTCTGACTCTGAGGCCGGTAGGCCAGGTAAGGTCATCTTGACATCTACATTCTGTTGAGAAGCTTGAAGGTTGTGTGGGAATCTGTTGGTTACTACATTTGCATATTGACCATAACTTGCTTTCTGAAGTGTTTTTGGAGGAGAACCCAGAGGATGAGATGTCGAATGCGCATATCAAGATTTTGCAAATGAAATTGCAGGAGCTTGGGATTGATGCTGATTTATGTGGACCGGGCCAATACTACCGCTTGCTTTGTCCAAATGTATTATTGGGTTTCTTTCTCTTTTTTGCAGTATTCTGTAGAGTGTAGACTGGTGAAGCTGTTCATGTGGTGATTATTGACTGTTGTGTCAGTATATTGTGAATCATTCTGTTTTCTTATCCTTCAAGAAGTTTATCTTGATTTCTTACGGCCATTGGCTTTTCTTTCTTTCTTTTATTTATTATTTATTTTGAAGTTGCTTGTTGGCACGTTGGAAAGTGCTTTAACTCAAACATCTTTTCAAACCACAGCGCAGTTTTTGGCATTTGCTCTCAATCTAAGGGATTCTATTTCCTCTAATGGTGTGCTCAATAGGTTGATATTTTGGGTTATGGATTTTGTCTGAAGTTTGTCCTAGAAGAGTGATCAGGAGCATAGTTTTTCTCCTTTCATTTAAGCATTTTAAAAATTTTGTAGATGAGCTATTGTAATTATATGAAAAAGTAACTTGATGAGTCAGAACTGACTTAATGTAATTACACTGAAAAATAACTAACGAATTAGAAGCAAAGATGCTTTGTCGTTCTGGCAAAAATGACATTCCCCTATTTATCAAAACTAGATAAAAGTAAATCTAAAAAAATGTCTTATGTTTGAAAATGTTGTATGACCAGCCTTTTTACTGTTGGTTTCTTCATAAAAAGAGCGTTTATTGCTTATTTAATACAATTTAATTGACTTAGATGCTCTTTTGGCATTTTTGGTCTTAATCTTCTTTCTTAAAAAGTCCATGAAGATTTGGATTGCAAAGTAGGATTGGCCCACCGAACTTTGATACACTCATACCACTCTCAATTTCTCCATGAAGTTTGAATGTGATTGCTTGTGGTGTATTTTTTATTTTCATTTTGATACTCGTGTGTGTGATTTTTTTTTTCATGTTAGTGCAATGGCGGTGATTCAGAAGAAAGGAGCTTATCTCTTTTCATCACGCAAGACGGGTTTGTTGCTATTCATTTTCTTCTTCAAATTATTCCTTTTTTGGGTATCAAATGGATTATTTTTCTACTGCATTGAATGTTGGAAATATCTGTTATTCAGAGGGGCTGCTCTATGGACGTGCTTCCGTGCAAAATGTGGTTGGAAGGGCAGCACAAAGGTTAGACATTTTTCTGTTTTAAGTATCCCATTTACCCCAGAGCACAGATTTGGATGCGTGTCAACTTCTGTTTCTATTGTAGGCAGTTGCTGGTGGCCAGTCATTGAAGCACATATCCAAACCTAAGAAAAAGAGAGAGCTTTCTGAGTCAGAATTGGTGCTAGAACCCCTTTGTGATGAGGTTATTAATTCATGTTTTCTGTTATTGTTCCCACTACATTAAACTTTATAGGTACTATTGATCTTGATTGTGCAATTACTGGTTCAATAGTCAATACTATCAGTTACTCAGTTATCTTTTGACCACTGCTTAATTTAGTTCTATGCATTTGAATGCATGATTGCCTTTTAAGATTTAATATTTTAATTTATAGCCTGGTGACCAACGTCATGGCTCAATTCATTGTTAACTGAAGCCTTGTTGCTTTTTCAAGTTATTTATATATGCACTTTTGGTGGGTTTGTCCTTATAAAACATGGGTTTGGCATTCTTTCCCCGGTGTTATTTGTGATATATCATTTCTCTTGACTGGTGTGTAAAATAGGGATTATTTGATAGGAAATTTATTTTGTAAGTTTCAAGAGAGGAGAACAAGACACCCACCAAAATGAACTATAAAAAGAGTAGCATAAAAAAATTCCAAGTAAAAAAATGCAGCAGAGATACAATCTCTTTGCAAATCGGAGATAACATTTCCCTTAAATATTATAATAATAATGAACAGTTTGCCAAATTGAGGATATGAATGCCATTCTTTTTCACCATCCATTCAAAGATAAAGACACTGTCCTAAAAATTCAATAATTTTCTTTAGCAGAACTTGTTTATTGATTTATTTTAATCTATCAAATCACTTTTGTCCTTTCATTTTATTGTTGTGTACTAAATGGCCACCTAGATGTTTGGGATTTATAGTTCTACTTCTACTTCTATATTACTTTGATGCAAAATGGAAGTTCTAATATGTTAATTTAATAAGTTATATAATGTATGAGGAATATATTTTTCAAATATTTGGTTGTTGATAAGTACAATGGCGTGCAATCCATGTAGCCGACCCATCTAGTGAGATAATGCTTTTTTGTTGTTGTTATTGTTGTTGCATGAGGGATATATTGCATGGTGTATTAATGTTATTTTTGGTCTGTATATTACGTAATGTATCTGTCAGCGTTGCGCCTATTAATAATTGTTAAGTTTTTCCCCCTGTCTAGAGTAGAACCAAGTTGATTATGTTAGTCTGTTTCCTTGCTATATAATGAACACGTTTTCCCTCTTTCAGCTGATTGCTTATTTTGCTGAACGTTTGATTTCAAAGGAAACTCTACTGAGAAATGGTGTTAAGCAGAGAATGTTTAGCAATCAGGTGAACTTTCTGGATATTTTATTTTGCATTTGGGTAAAATATATACCGTCTAGGGGGTTATTATTTTATTGATGAAGTAATCCTGATGGTTAGGGAAATTTGTTACTATAGATTGACAGAGTCATAAGATTAGAAGTTGCTCTTCCTCCCTTAGAAATTTTTTTATGGCATTCTTCCAATGGTTGTTTTGGTGCTGTCATTTTCAACGATCTTTTAGAGTTCCACCGGAGCATAACACCTGTTCAGATTCTAAGAGTATCATGCATACAACCAACTCATTTTCAACTATTTGAAGGGAAAAAAGAAAAATAAATAAATGGAGTGAACGTGATGAAATACTAACTTTCAAGTCTGTGCAGAAAGCTAAAAGCGTTAATCTTAGCAATTAGCTAAGCAAGGATTCAAGTTTGATAATTTCTATAACTAAACAATTTTGACATGTCAATGACAATGCTAATAAGATATATCTTCTCATGTGTTTAATGTAGAAATTGGTCCATCCTCATTCTTTTACCATTCTACAAAATGCTGACCTCCATCATCACTTGTTTCTGCAATATACTTAAGCAGATTGTTATTGCATTTCCCTATCATCGTCAAGGAGATATTGTTAGTTGCAAGTACCGGGACATCAACAAGAAATTTTGGCAGGTATAAGCAATTTCTGATGCTGAACATGTTATCATTTGATAGGAACCTAATGGTCTTTAATAGTTTATTTTAGGAAGAAGTTCTTTGTGTTTTATGTTTTATGATGTTTCTTGTGTATTCTGCTAAATGGGGAATGAATGAATGAATGAAGTATTATCCAGAATGTTTGCCTTACTCCCTGTAGAATTTCAGATTCTGGTTCTAGAGTTTCTACCTTCCCTTATCTCTTCCTGTTTCTCATATTCCCTTTCCTCTAAGATTTCAGATTCTGATTCTAGAGTTCTTTCCTAATTTCTCTCTCTTTCATCTCTTCCTCTCCTATTTCTACTCAATTTTCCAGATCCCAACAATTTTTATTTTTGAATTAAAACTTGAAAGAATCATTTTGAACAATTTAGATGTCATTTAGACTTTAGGACTGTTATGCTGAAAGGCTGAAAGCAACCTGAAGCTTCTGCTTATGGTCAGATTTACTTATTTTATAATTTATAATTATAATTTTATAACCCACACACACATTTCATGCCTATTTGCCCAATATTTTTACTTTTCCAATGCTTATTAGGTACAAATATGCATTAATCATAGTTTAAAAACATGAATTAAATTTTAAAAAAAAATGGTGAGCGGTTCAATCAATTCACCCATTGATTGTATCTCTTTGGATTGGTTCTTGGCATGTTCTCTCCTCCCTTGTCTCACATCATTGGATTGGACATGTTACCGATTCCTACTCCAATTGATCACACTGATTGGTACAGTCTGGTTTGCAAAGCACTACCCTAACCCTTAACTAGCTGAATTTTCTTCGGAGTAGATGTTAAGAGGTTTTTATCAAGAAGTAGTTCCAATGCATATGATTAATAAGGATATTTTAGGTAAGTCAATACTCATTATAAATAACTAACATGACTAATTTCCTTAATATTTGCAAATTAGTTATTTAGCTTTTATATTAAGGATCGAATTTATTAACATCTTTTCTCTATCACGACCATATCATGGAAGATATTGATGCTCACAGCATCTTTTTCCATTTGTTGCTAAATGCTTTAACTTTATAGCCTCTCATATCTTTATGACATTATTATAGATGTTGCATTGGACCCTTAATGTTTTCTTGCTTCAGGAAGCAGAAACTGAGAAGATATTTTATGGATTGGATGATATTGAGGGGCAAAGCGATATTATCATTGTAACAATCTTCACTTGCTCGACAAAATTACTCAAAAGTAAGTTTTGTTGAATGTTTTGTATATAACTTAGGTTATATAGGTTGAAGGTGAAATGGACAAACTTGCAATGGAAGAAGCTGGCTTTCGCAATTGTGCGAGTGTTCCTGATGGTGCACCTGCAAAGATCTCCTCAAAGGAGTTGCCACCTGAGAAGGAGGTTTGTGTTATTTAGTTATTATGTGTTTTGGTGCATCAATTCGTAGGGTATCTCCTGCCACTCTCCATATTTGATGTGTATATGCATTTTAGCTTCTAGAAACTATTTGCCCAAAGATGAATTGCACAACTGTATTTGATTGAGGGAATATTACTGCTGGATACTGTAAAGATATTATAGTATTCTCTTCAGTAAAAAGTATAATCTGCATCATTATGATGTAGGATCGTAATCCTAACAAGAGAGAGATAGGGAAGGTAAGTGATGGTAGAGAGGAACCGAGTGCAGAAAGCAATAGAGTACAGAGATGAATAGGAGAAAGGTAGATGTCAAAGAGAGATCAAGAGAGGATAGAGACAGAGGAGGGAATCAGCGAGTTGCTGAATAGTACGCACTTTCATTCATTAATCATCAAAAGCTATATAGTACCAAGGGGTAGAATTTTTTTAAGGTTAGGTTCCCCACTCAGTAAAACTAAGACTTAACGGTTCTTGAATCTAATGACTACTTGCATAACTAACTTCTAATTGAATTTATTACAATTATATAAAAGTACTTTTTTGAGCAGCAGAATACTGGTAACGTTTGATGCTAATAGGACCTGTCCCTTCTCGTAGGGTTATTGGTTGGTTGTGACCTTCCCTTGGGTGGTAATCCTTTCCCTTCTGAAAACAGTTCTGAAAATCATTGAGAGATGCTTGAACTTTTGTTGGTATGTTTTCCATTGTCTTTGTAATTGCAAAAAATTACTTTTAACTGCTCCTGGGGCTGTAGTAATTGTAGCAGAAACATTTGTTTCTCCTGTATTTCTCTCTGTTTTTTTTTGGGGGAGGGGGGAGCCTCCATGAGTTTTTTACTTTTATTTTTTGTTTTGGGGATTTGCTTGCAATTTTTGGAGCTTACTATTATACCGGAAATGTTTATCAAAGTGCTCATAATCCTAAAAAGCACTCTTAATAGTCCTGAGCCATTTGATTCCTAGGACTATGCCATAGGGCTGCGCAGGAATCCGACATTCCGGTATCACGCGGTCCGACTTGATTTGGTTTGGTCTGAAAAATGCTGGTCCCAAGCAAGACTGGACTAACCAGACCGGATTGGACCGTGGATCGAGTCTTAAAACCAAGTGATCTGGTTCAGTTTGGCCTGAATTTATTTATTTTAAAACAAAAAAATAGCCTCCCCAAATGCATGCTTCCTCAGCCTCAAGTTGTGAAAGTGAAATACACACCTTCCCAAATACAAACACCCTCTAATCTCTTGCTCGCAGCCTTGCAAGAAGCTCTAAGCACCTCCAGCCGCTATCGGTCTCTCCTTCGTAAAATCGACCTCACAAGCCAACAACAATGAAGATTAAGAACAAAGGTAAAGTTCTCCCTTCTCCGTCATCTTCTTCCTCCGCTCATACTGATGTTCTCTGGCTTCTTCCCAGCCGTTCTCACCCTTGCTTCTGTCCTCCCCGTCGAAGATTGTGAGGTCCTCGCTTACTTGATTACCAGGTCCATGTACGCTTCCATTTTTCTGTAATCTTTCGAGAAGAGGCTGTTGTCATTGTTGTCAGCTAAGAAGAAACCCTTCCCTCGCAGTCCTTCTCTTTTTCATTATGACTGCTTTGACTGCTACACCACAATGACGACTCTGGAGTCGCTGAGTCTAAATATAATGAAGCGCCTCTGTCGATTTCACTAGGATGAATGGGTAATGCTGAGGTGAGTGAGCAGCCGGAAATGGAGGAGATAGATAATTGTGTTGAAATATTAGCCTAGGTCACATGGTGAGAGGATTGAGGGAGTGAGGTGGCGTGGAAAGTGGAGAAGTGACGGGGGACTATTTGAAAATCCTTTCCCCCCAAGTAGTCATGATTCTCCCCTCAACTTATTCCGAGATAGGATTAAGTCCCAAAAGAGAGATTGCAAATCCTTTTCTTTTGTGCTAACTCTTCTCCTAACACTTGTCAGTTTCAAACAAAGCTGATATAATAAGGTGATAGTGTTAGTCAAAATTAAAAATCAAAATGTTAATGAAGTAAACATATACCAAAAATACAGTTATAGCATCCATGGTAAAGGTTAGATGACACAACAACGTATATTTGTGTGTGAATTGAAGAATGTAAACATGGAGTCAACTTGACCTTCCTCTTATGAATTTACTTGGAGTGAAACTCATGAGTTTGACAACCTTGGCTGCTATGCCATTGCATAAAGCACAGCACTGTGGTTTGCTGTCAAAAACTATGCCCTTATGAAGGACCTCTCCCCCTAAAAAGCTGTTATCTGAAGGATTGAACTCCTAACTAGATAGTGACTGAAGTTTTGAATTTTGATACCATTTCAAGGATCAGTTCAGCCAAAAACCTATACTGTGAGGGCTTAAGAAGTTATGATTGATTTTATTAATATCACTAAAAAGCACAATGGATTTTATATCAAGTTGCAATTTTTTTTGCTTTCCCCTTGTTTGATTGCAATATAGCTTTAGATCGAAAGGAGATTGAACTGATTAATATTTATTCACTTATCCATTGCCAATCTTTTATTTTTTGGTCTTGTGTTTTCCTTATTATAATTTGATGCTTGTCTCTTTTGTGAAGCTAGGACACTAAGTATCAGTATCTGTGGAACTGCAAAGATTATATTAAGGGGGTATGTGAATATCAATAATTGTCTTTAAGTCAGATGTGCAGGAATTTGGGGATTCCTTAGTGCTTTTTCTTTTTTAAATCTTTATGCTGGTAGGCATCACGCATTATACTTGCAACTGATGGAGATCTGCCTGGTCAAGCTTTAGCTGAAGAACTTGCTCGTCGCATTGGGAAAGAAAGGTTCGTGCCAATCTCTCCTGAATTTTTTGCATATATCAATTATACTGATCCATAAGTGAATTCCAAGATGTTACACTTCCTATATGTGGACCTTAACATTTTGTTTTCAATTAAGCATAGTGATAATTGTTTTTTGCTTGCCATTTTTATTATACTGTGTTTCGCATGTTTCTGGGTTGAGGATTTATTGTTATCATATTTTTCTGTTGCCACTTTATCTTTAGCCCTCAATAGATTTTCCTTTTTGCTGCTTGTGTGACTTCCTTGTTTTGGGGATTTTGCAACAATTTTTGACTTGTATTGCTCTGCCGTTTTGTCTTCATTTGGAGATCTTGAGGTTGAAGATGGAAGTAGGATAACTAAGGTCCCGTTTGGTAGTATGGAAGTGAGGATCTGGAATTGGAACTGATGATGGAACCGGAACTATGGCATGTTTGGTAGGATGGATCTCATTTTCATGGAACTCATACTTCCATCAGATCTGAGAACTCATGGTTCCATAGTCCCCCTCAGGAACTGAGTTCCACTTCCATGGAACCCATGCCCTGACCATTTTACCCCTCCCTTACCATTGCCTCAGCTCCGCCGCCTTCACAACCCTGATGCCGCCGTCTCCACGCCGCTGTCTACACGACGCTGCCTCCACGATGCCACCGTCTCCATGACGCTGCCTCCACGACGCTGCCTTGCCATTACTATTGCAATCGGACGATCTCCAAACCCACGACGTTGCCTTCATCTTCGTCTCCATTGCAGCGGCGATGAACAGGCTGCCGTCTCCGGTGAAAAACCCATGACGCTGCCTCCACAACTCTGCCGCCTTCGACGACGCCTACCGAATGCGTGGAGGAAATCGTAATCGGACGATCTGCGAAATGGCTCACCGAATGTGAAGATTGTAGTCGGCGGGATCCCCAAATGCGAAGATTGTCTCCATTGCAATCGGATGATCCCTAAACCCTCGACGCTACCTTCATCTTCGTCTCCATTGCAGCAGCGACAAGCAGTGGCGATGAACAGCGACGGCGAGCAGTGGCGACGAGCATTCACAGATTTTTCTTGGGAATAAGGGAAATATTTTTTGTATAGGTTATATATGTCTTTTTACATTGTAAATATAAATATTAAATTAAAATAATACCTCACTTCTTCCAACATACCAAACACACTTTTAATCTCGTTTCCACTTCCATTTCCACTTCCAATTCCATCAAAATCAATTCCGCGTACCAAACGGGGCATAAGGAAAGTTTCTTTTAATGTTGTTGTGGAGAGGCTTGGAGTGATCATTGAGTTATTGAACATTGTTTTGGCATTTGGGCCTAAGGAACTGTGTCCAGGATTAGGGAATCTGATGTGTAAGGTTACTGCTCCGGTAATTAATTCTGCAATTTTTCTTGAAATCTGAAGTACTATTTTTGGTTTATTTTGTTGGGGAGGAATTCCAGGATTTTCAAAGCGGTTTCTTTGCCTTTAAATTTATGATGGGGTGAAGATCTTCTCATGGCTTTTCTTATTGCTCTGTGCCTGGACTTATCCTCCGACTTTTCTCTTTCTGTTTCTAATAGAACTTTTCCTTTATAAAAAAAAATTGTCCTAATATAAGAGAAGCGTAATCTTCCCATTTTCTTTTGTGCTTGCAGATGCTGGCGGGTCAAGTGGCCAAAGAAATCAGGGTCGGTAAATTTCAAAGATGCAAATGAGGTCAGTTATCAGCATGTTTCATAGGTCCCTCCTCTTCACCACATGCACTCATCAATGAGAGAATTTGTAAATGGATGCTTCTTCAAATTTACTGCAGTCAAATCTTGTACTGAAAATACAAAAAAGCACATACGTTCAGATCCTGTCAGATTTTGAATGTTACACACATGAGAACATGATAGGAACCGAAGTACTGAATAAATAAAAGGCTGAAAAGATAATCTAATAGGTTGAAACAAGAATCTCACTCTCAGCTCACTAATAGCCATAGGAGAATCTCCCAAGTAAGATAAATATTTCTCGATAAAATTCCATATATTCCAAGACGCTTTATACATGTAACGAGCCTCAATATTTATAGACAAAAAGATAACGATGACTCCCTAAACTTTAGGCCCACTAATACATGACTTGGGAAAATGACAGACCTCACCAAACAATATTTTAAGATAAAATACTTGACTCAGTGAATAATCCGAACATGCCCCCTTGCTCCTAAACTAGTGCTGCACTTAAACTAACCACTAAAATTACTTAAATTAGGTATTAATAAAATATAATCAAATAAATTCAATTTCACAAATCCCTTGCACACTGGTACTCAATCAGAACGACCGGTTATTTTTGCTGGATATCTTTTGTTTTGCTTTAATATTGTTTCTGGGGTTTCCCCCTTTTATTTTCATTCAGTTTTGTATTTTCAGATTAAACTTGAATCAGATTTTTGCATCTCTGCTAACTTTTCCGTTAAAATATAAAGTGTACAGTTTTCTAATGCAAACTTGACAAAAGTATGGTTTCATTTATATTATACATAAATACCATGTTATGACTGGAACACTATAAACTTGTCACTTTGCTGAAAAACCTACTTGCAAAGATATAAGGAGAGAAAATTGATGTATAGAGAATGAGAGATGCTCAATGTGAGACTGTCCCTGAGCTTTAATGCTGAATTCTGTAAATTCACGTTGAGTGCATACGAAATACATGTCTCTAAACAGGCTGTGCTCGCATGGCTTAGCAACAACAAAATATACAACTTTCACGCTAGACCCATGACAATATAAACAATTTGACGACATTGTGCTTGTTTGGGAACACCGTTTCCCAAACGGTGCACGTAAGCCGAGACAAAACCATCTCGAAATCCATTAAAACCATCTCGAAATCCATTAAAACCATCTCGAAATCCATTAAAACCATCTCGAAATCCATAAAACCATCTTGAAATCCATAAAATACCTCGAAATCTGTAAATTCATTTCTCCCAACGGACTTCCCAAACACACACATAATATAAAAATATATTTACTGCCCCTTGTCAAACTAGAGGTAGTGTAGCAGACTCCTAGATTGTCCCTTAGACTCATGAGACTGTTTTAGCGAATGTATCTGCTGTCAGATAGAGAAACATGTTCTGTGGGTACTTTTTTCTTGCTCCCTGCCCTCACATAATGCACATCTAATTCAATGTGCTTAGTCCTTGCGTGCTGCACTGGATTTGCAGCAAGTGCTGTAGCATTAGAATTGTTGCACCATATTGCAGATAGTTGATTCAAACACAGACCATTTTCACCAAAATGAAGACTGAAACCAGGGTACTTTTTCACCCAATTGTGCAAAAGTTTGATATTCTGATTCTGTGCTAGACCAAGCGGCAACCTTTTGATTAAATGGCCAAGCCTTTACTGTCATTCAAGAAAACTCTATATCTTCCAATTGTTTTCCTATCACCACGGCATGCAACCCAATCCTCATCAGAGAAGCCATATAAAGTAAGACTCACACTATACTTAATGTAAACTCTTGGAGTAGAAGTTCCTTTTAAGTATCTAAAAGCTCTCTTCACGCCTTGCCAATGTGGGAGAGCTCAGAAATTGACTAAGTGACTGCAAAATTGAAGGATCAAGTGTCTTGCCATCATCCTCTAATTAATGTGCCTGTTTGGAAGAGCATTTGATCTCCCCAAACTCACGTTCAACATTGTTTTTCCATAAATTGAGGTAATTTCCGTCACATATTTATCTTGTAAACCATATAAGCACTTCTCCACTGCTTTCCCAAACGGGCACAATATAGTTTTCCTTGAATCTATGGGTGTAGGTGAGGACATGGCATTGGACACGCCATATTTCTCTGAAAGATTCATGATGTACCTTTCTTGACATGGTGAAGTCTATTAGCATCCACGTGTCTTCATTCTCAAGGAAATAGTGTAAATTCCCCAAGCTTAGAGAACAGTTTTGAGAACAAGACAATTGCTTGAACAAAATTTATCTTGGCTGGCTACAGGAGTGACAGATCTATCAGCAATTTTGAACTTCTATTATTGGGGCAAGGGGTGTATGAAATGAAACTTTTAGAAGAATGGGTCATATGGTTGGTAGCTCTCAAGTTAATGTGCCAAAATGAAACTTTTAGATGAATGGATCATATGGTTAGTAGCTCTCAAGTTAATCAGTGAAGATCAATGTGAAGCAGCGCTAACAGATGAAAAATGATTAACATTAGAAGAACATTGAGTAAACCAAAGAGGATAAAGTTGATGTCAGTTTTAGATAAATAATGTCATTCAACCTGCCCTGTAAATAATTCAAACCAATTCTTTCAAGGGTGGTGTCAGTTCAGGAACAAGTCACTGAGGACTCTCATGGCTGTGATGGGTAGTTAATAAGATTCCAATCAGATATGGGTTTACTGGTGAAGAAATAGTGTCTTTATGTTCCTCTACATGCTGGCATGTGATGTCAGAAGCAGAAAAACACAAGCAGTGTGTAGTGGTGCGTGGCTTTTTTGGGATAGCCTGAATTGTTAGGCTTTTGCCTATTGTGGTGGTGGGAGGGTGTTTCGGTGGGTCAGGGGAGGAAAACCAAGAGACGAGTGGCAATGAAGACATCTGTTTCAAGGTGAAGTGATGATTAATAAAGGTTGCAGACCAGAAATAAAGAAAAGGAAAACCCATTGATTGCAAACTGAAAAATGAGCAACAAGTCTGATTCAATGACACATTTGAGGCAAAAATTCGTTTCTGATGATTGTACAAGGATATTACGTGTGAAATTTATGAGGGAAAATAAATGCCAAGAGATATATTGCTGTAGGGATTGAATCCCTGACCTTGTGCCTATTTCCTTGGCTTTATTTGGCTAATTATTACATATGTCAACTAATAATAATATCTACAATATATAATACAAATAAAAAAGAAATTAAACCTTGTATTTGTACATACTGTTCTGTTCTTCTGTGGACTATATGTATGGGAAATACACTGAATAAGGTACAACACAGGATGGATTATTCTTTCTCTTCAATTCTGATAACTCAAAGACAATGTCAAAATCAATATTTAACTTCTTATTCCATGCATTCTTCTCAATCCAAACGTAGGGTTAAACTGAAACCATGCTTTATTGTAGTTACTGAATTACACAGCTTGGATTTATACTCACTCATACACTCTGAAGTGCGTTTATTATCTGGATCCAGCCAAGTTTTCATGAAGAGGCATTTGAAGTTGTTCATCTGTAATTTTCTCAGGATCGATGTGCCAATCTTATACTTGCCAATTCATTTCACAGGTTCTCATGTATTTAGGTGCTGATGCACTGAGGGAAACAATTGAGAATGCAGAGTTATATCCTTTACGTGGACTGTTTAACTTTAGGAACTTCTTTGATGAGATTGATGCATATTATCACCGAACCTTAGGTTATGAGCATGGCATCTCAACAGGGTGGAGTAATCTTGATGAGTTATACAACGTAATGACAGTTTATTCAATTCTGTATCTTTGAGTGTGATAGCTTATTTTTTTTGTTAAATGGCTAGCTATCTATTGAATAAAATGCACCACAAATAGTATGGATGTTGTACTAATTCTAGGCTGTCCTAAATAGTGTGAATGAAGTGATTCTTGAGACTCCTGATTTCCAGTTGGATAACTGAGCTAAATTGTTTTAAATGTACATACAGGTTATTGGCAAAAAAATGTGCATTTAGGTTTTCAGGTTTACAAAATTTGTGATTTGTTAAACAAATGAAGCATACATCTAATTATAAAAAACAGGGGGCGCTCATGATTTTCTTCAGGACTAAACCTGCTGCTTCCTTATATTTTGCATTGGCATAGGACATTGCTTTTATGCCCGAAGTTTCCATAGTTTGCTGCGCAGCCTGCACTGTTCTTGTTTCATGCAATCTGGGGGTAATCAAAGGAATAAATGGTTTCTGATTTTCAATAGTTATGAAGTTGCATAGTGTACGATTTATTGGTTAATGATAAGAAATAAATAGTTTCTGGTAGTTGCATAGTGTACGATTTATTGGGCAGTTAATCATAAGATGCATCTCTACAATTACTATGAAGGCTCAACACAATCTCGAATGCATGTAAAAGGAATTAAGTTAAATATTACAAATGTTAGATTCCTAAAATTGTGCTCATGATTCGAGATCTTAAATTGTATGGAGAACATTAGGCATCACTGTTTTATACTTAGTTATTTGATCTAATTTTAAAATATTGTTTAAGGAGGATAATTATCATCACTTAACAGTAGATAAACGATGATAAAACTATTTTTTCAATATCAATCAAGTGGTGATGGATGCTTCTGTTTTGTTGTATTTCCGTTATACTTTATCAGGTTGTGCCAGGGGAGTTAACTATAGTAACTGGGGTTCCCAATTCAGGGAAGAGTGAATGGATTGATGCTCTTCTGTGTAATCTCAATCAAATTGCTGGCTGGAAATTTGCACTTTGCTCCATGGAGAACAGGGTGAGCTGTTCATGCTTGACTGTCAAAAGCACAAGCACTTCTATGAAGTTTCGTCAGTATCCAGCACATCTCACACACTAGCATTAGACACAATTTGGCACTTTACATATAGTATATATTGATGCTTCTGATTCTGGTTTAGTTGTGTTATCAGGCATGTGTCTGTTGAATCTGTTGATGCTTCCTAATTTTAATCTTGTAAGCACATTAAGAATTGTATACTGAAATTTCTGTCTAGAAGGAAAATATGCTACTCTCTCTAGGTCCGCTATAGATGACATGAAGGGGTTCCTCTCAATTTCTCTTTGAAATTAATAGTATTAATTTGAAAAATAGGTAGACTTAGAGTATGGGGTCCCGCTACATTGTGGCATCTCAATTCAGGTGGAACCCACTCTTCAATTAGGCCCTTCACATTTTGTGCTTTCTCTGAAATTGGCACGTTTGATTTTGGAGAAATTGAGAGGATCCAAATTACAAATATCATGTTGTAAGGTTATCTGTGGGGCAGTTGATTAATGAGATTCTCGTGTGTAAATCATTGTTTTATTTATATCTGTGGGACTCCCCAGAAAAATCATTAATGCCTCTCCGAATGAAAGATATTTACATGATTGAAATTTATAAACTTTAATACTCTTTCTTAAATAATGTTGTCAGCATCTATTATGTAATCTGTAATTTGACTTCAACGCTTTCCTGATCATTCCCCCTCACATTTTCTGTGGCATTTGGTGACGTTCAAATTTTTATTTACTGATCTACAGGTCAGGGAGCATGCTCGGAAACTTTTAGAAAAGCACCTAAAGAAACCTTTCTTTGATGTGCGGTGAGATTTGATTGAAAAGGATGCCAAGAATTAAATTGAGATTCACATTTTTGCAAATTTTACTTTCTAATTTTCTCTTGTGAATGTTTATAATCACCAATCTCTTGGTCTTTGTCTGATGATAGTTATGGTGAGTCTGTTGAACGTATGACTGCAGAGGAGTTCGAACAGGGGAAGATTTGGTTAAGTGATACTTTTCAACTCATAAGGTAATTCTATTTATTGTTGGCTTGGTTGCCTCCACCCCCTCCCTCTTTCTCAAATTTCAAGCTTGTTTTATGATTTGGTATCTGGCTAACTGAGCCACTGCTGTTTGCCCAAGCAGTGATAATAAGATAATTTGTTGGCACTCTATTATCTTCATTTCTTGAAACTGTGGGAAGTTATTGGTTATAATGCGATTAGTGTATTTTGAAACTAGAGAAAGATAGAACCTTTTTAAAATGAAATGGAAATCAGAATCAGGGATCCAGCCATTTTAACTGCTTAATCTGTGGCTTGGCTAGGTTGTTGGAGCTGAATCTCCTATGGTTGTGTGTTCCCCCTTTTTCCTTATCTTACGTACTAATGCTGTTGTTAGAAATTCTGTAGCCTTGTCTCCATAAATTAGTATGTGCGATTGTAGCTTTCAGAGCCTTTAGAATGTTTGTTTAAAAGTGAATTGTCTGTGCTTATATCAGGAGCCTTAGTTCGGGTTCTATCCACGAGTTTGTTGAGAAATAATGAATATTCTTCCTTGATGATGGTTGCTGGTTCTTGGCAGTGATTGTTTAGTATTAGTTCAAAAATTGTTTGGGCACTTTTAAATTACGAATTTTACCCATGTTGGTTTTGATGCTGGTGCTCCTTATTGGTCGTATTAGGTGTGAAGATGATGCGCTTCCAAGTATAAACTGGGTTCTTGACCTTGCAAAAATGGCTGTGCTAAGGCATGGGGTGCGTGGGCTTGTAATCGATCCTTATAACGAGCTTGACCATCAGCGCCCTCCTAGCATGTAACTTTCTCAAAGATTTAGTTCTTAACTTGGATTTTCCCCCTCTATTTTTCTTATATTCATAGTTGGCCTCATCATCAACTTGCTACTTCTTTTGTCGTGAAATAAAGTGAATAATGCCAACAGATAGAACGATGTTTATGATATATACTTGCATTAATGTCTCCCCTACCATACGCAGAGTTGGTTTTTCTTTTTGTTGCATCCTATAAATGATGTTTACTTATTTGTTTCAGGACTGAAACTGAATATGTTAGTCAGATGCTTACAAAAATCAAACGGTTTGCCCAGCATCATGGATGCCACGTTTGGTTTGTAGCACATCCTAGACAGGTTTGTAACAGAAGGCTCTAATGTTGGCCCTTCCCGTTTTACTTTTTCTGATACATCTAGTTGGTTAACAATTGCATGATGAAAATAACAGTTACAAAATTGGGTTGGCGGACCTCCTAATCTCTATGATATAAGTGGAAGCGCACACTTCATAAATAAGTGTGACAATGGAATTGTTATTCATCGAAATCGAGATCCTGAAGCTGGGCCTATGGATCTAGTACAGGTGTGTGTTTGGGATATGGCTGTAGATGCTATAAGTGATCGTTTGTTATTTATAATAAATAAAATAAATGTATATCTGTTTATATGCTTTGCTTCAGGTTTGTGTTCGTAAGGTAAGGAATAAGGTTGCAGGGACAATAGGTGATGCCACTTTGATGTATAATAGGTATCGTTCTTTATTTTGCTTCCTTGCATTCTTATACTATTTACATTTAGTAATATTTGATCAATTGAGGCTTATGCCAGCTAGGAGTACATTATTG
Organism: Vachellia pachyceras; assembly: GCA_025593235.1. Classification (NCBI taxonomy): domain Eukaryota; kingdom Viridiplantae; phylum Streptophyta; class Magnoliopsida; order Fabales; family Fabaceae; genus Vachellia; species Vachellia pachyceras. The sequence continues at coordinate 1,833 of JANTPZ010091003.1, read as the reverse complement.
TGTTTCTTTGAGAGCACTATTTTATTTTGAATTTTGATTATGAGAATCTCAATGCCGTCCTTGGGCAACAATGGAGGACTAGTCTCATATGTATTATTCACAGGCAGGTTTGGGACATAGAGGATTAATTGCATCTGCAATTCAAATCCCTATGATCTTTTAGGCAAGTTGAGGAAAAAATGAAAACAGATTACAGATATTCTATAAACAGATTCTGATATAAAAGAAAACAGATAGGTTTATCCTGTTTCTTTCAAGTGAGGAAGAAAATTGTGTTTCCTCTGGATAGGTTTGTCTGAAGTTTAACTACTTTTGCAAACTGAACTCTTTTGGGCAGGGTAACTGGTGAATTCTCGTCAGTTGATGAAGAGAATAAGCTTCCTCTTGGTGGCAAAAAAAATAAGCATTCTCGTAAGAGATAACAGTGAGCCATACTTGTTTGTGGACCTGTTCAACTGACGACAGTAAGTTAGCATATGATGCTCAGTTCCTTTCTGGAATGCGTGGATTGGATCTGGTTGGAAATGGTGGGTGCCCTCACAAGGTGTATCAGATTTGACGGTTTTATTTATTAATGTAGAGTCATATTTTTCAAATCACAGCTCTATTAAACATATAAAATATTATCCCTTGTATATATAGAAATTGTAATTGTAATGACCCCATCATTCCAATTTTGATAAATTTTGGTGCTTGATCATGTCATTTTTTTATGAGAGTTCTGGTGTGGGAATGCCTTTTTTACTGAATGAAGAGGACAAGTTTGAAAAGCCATAATCATTTGAACCCCTTCAAGCAAAAGGGATGGTGGGGTTTTAGATAGACTTGAACTTACTCCTTGATGACGTCGTGTTTATTTTTTTGTTTGCCGTCCTGGGATTTGGAGTAGTTATTGATGAATTGGATTGATTATCCTGTGAGTCAAACAGGAGAAATATGAACTAATCTATAAATACTTCCTCTATTAAGGGTGTTCATGAGGTGGAAACAGGATAGATTTGCCCTGCGTCCATTCTGGAAAAGACACCGGACAACAAATGCTAATAGGTTTTATTTTTATATTTTTTCTAGATATGTGAAAACTAAATGTATGGATATGGGTTGGACATTGGACATGAATGATTGAAAATGTATAATACAAAAGGAAATTTGCAATCAAGTCCCAAATAAGAGAATTAATGAATAAAAGGTTCTAAAGATTCATAAAATTACTATAAGGATCCATGAGTAGCCGTTGAGGTTGTCATTACAACCTTACTAGCTTTCATTAACAACATCAACAGCTACTTCTAGGATCTTATAGAAATTTTGTAAATCTATGAGATCTTTTATTCATTAATTCTCCTATTTGGGACTTGAATAAAAATTTTCCTAATACAAATGTGTAATCATTGTATCTTATCGTTTAAAACAAAATCTTAATAAAAAAAATAAGAATCAGTCAAAATTTGAACTTTACACTAAATTGGAGATAAAAAAAACTTGAATAAAATAAGAGTCTTGATCATAAACAAAAAAAAATGGATCTGATTATAATTGAGGAAATAAAAAGAAACTGAAGATTTAAGGGGACAACGGCTTGAACTTAAAGTTAAGATTGAGTCCACATTTAACATTAGTCTAAAGTACTTTAAATAACATTAATAGAAATATTCAAATATTATATATTTATTGTATGATTGTATTAAAGATATAACTAATGTGATAATCTTTTTACATAACTAGTATTTATAAAAAAAGATATTTGTTGTATCTTTTAAAAAATATCAGTTATATCTTTAAAACATAAATATCTGCGATGAGAGAAAGCCCTGTTTTTTTAGGACCAGACAA
>JANTPZ010091002.1:0-15632 GCA_025593235.1 Vachellia pachyceras | reverse complement strand
AGATGGCTTCACGGTGAGAGGAGTTGATGGATTGAACGACGATAGACGCTGGCTTCACCGCACACAGCGACGGCTTCAGCCCAGAACGGAGACGACGACGACGACGACTTCAAGCAGCACAGCGACGACGAGACTACGCCTTCAGGTGACAGACCGGCGACTAGAGCGGCGACGCTTGAGCAGAGACGAGTCGGCTGATTTGGTGAAGAAGACAGGTTAAACTGCTGCGGCGACGTTGGGCGAATGTGAAGCCAAGGTTTGGGGTGAATTTTTGATAAAAGGTTTCGGGGGAGAGGGTCAGGGACTCAGGGCAATATGGTATTTTCCATATTCCATTTAACTATTAGAAGGTCCCATGGGACCTGACAGTAATTTTTTACATATTTGGGACCATTTACTAATTTTTTGCTTTCTTTGGGACCTTAGCCTGATTTTCCCTTGTTTTATCAAATCTTATGGGTGGTCTGGACTTATGGAGACATGTCATATCAGTTGGTAAATACCAACTGAGCCATGGTTACTTTCATCAAATTTTATTGGACAAAATTATATTTTTAGTGTTTTGTGGTTTGAGTTGTTTGCATCAAAGCGTTATATTATTATACTTCAAAACATTACAAACGAGTTTTATATTTAAAACTGGAAAGAATACATTTTAGATTGACTGCACATTGTATCATGTAATTTGATTCCAATATCTTTAATTCTTCGTAATGGAAATTGTTAAAACCTTTCTTAAATTTTTCAAGGGGAATCACTAAAATGCTTCACAACAAATAACCAGCAGGCATTCATTTCACTACTTGATAGTCATATTATCATGGGATTTTGCAATCAGGACATCCCTTTACATAAATATTTTTTTTTGTACAAAAGAGGCTTTTTTTTTCCAAATTCAAATCCTGACCAAATACCTTGATTTAAGTGTCATTTGTTCGCTTGTTCTTGAATTCTCCAAGGTCAACGTCTCTCTGCCGACCAAAAAACCCGTCAACAAGTCTTTCTCTTTTTTTTTTTTTTGGTAAAACAAGTCTTTCTCTTTGAGAGAAAGGAATAAACAACATTTATGTAAAGCATGATCTCATGAATGCTGATTCACTCTGTACCTGACGACTTGTCGTTTTTGTTCAATTAGTTGACCCGTGACTTCTCTCTCCCTCCTCAATCACATCACAACACATATAATATGTGCACCGACAATTTTGATTTCTTGTAGCTAATGCTAATCCTAGTTTAATTTAAACTAACCACGCTGCTGACCGAATCATTAGACTTTGAATTACTACTAAATTAGAATTATAGTATAACAAGAAAAAAAAAGTATAGGCATGAAGTTAATTTTTAATTAACTTTTTCTGTTATCTCTAATTAGTATTAAAAAGTGAACTTAAGATTAACCGTAAGATTGTTATTCTATGATCTAATGGGCACAAGTTCAAATCACAAAAGAACTCTATTTTCAGTATTTTAAGTCTCTTGAAGATTTACGGATCTAAATTTGATCAACTTTGTCGTAAGTTTGGTTTGAAAAGAGTTCAATAGTATTATGGAAATGTGATGGAAAAAATGTGTAAGGTCCAAATTGTCCCTTGATACAATTTATCACTTAAACTAATATTTTATTATTAAAGATGGTGTGATATCTTTTCCATTCCAACTAAATTTCTATGTTACCAGACATAACAACACATTAACACAAGAATGTTCCTATTTTATTTTATTCCAAACATATCCAAGTAATATATTGGGAAAATGACAAAAAACTTGAAAATTGTAAAATCTCAAATCAATTTTTTTATCATTAAGTAATTAATAACCTTTTTATAGAAATAGTAATTAATAACTTTTTTATAGTTAATTTCTGATTTGGGATTTTGCAATTTCTAAGATATTTTTTTATCATTTTGCCAAATACATTCCCATTCCTATATCTTTATTACTCATCCCACCATACGTACCTACCTATAAATATGAATTGTAACATTTTTTTTTGGTTATGTACAACATATCCTTTTACTAGAGGCAATGTTATTCAAAATATTATGTATTAAAAGTGACCACCCCTCTTAACGAAGATCTAAATCTTGGTTCACCAAATCGTGATGGATTAGACTTTTTTGTTATACCCAACTCCTGTGGGCAAACGTTACAATTGAATCAAATGTACATATATTTTCATAAATAAACTTGATGAATTCTTTATTTAAATACTAATTGCTTGCAAGGTTTATAGAGCTAAAATCATAAGTAAAATTAGCCACATATATAGCCTGCATCGAGCTGATGCAAACATTTCACTATTACATCCAACAAGTTGGTATAACTCTTCTTTTTTCGAGGGGAAAAAATAGCGTAGCACCTTTTTTTATCAAAAAGGGTCATAAAAGTGCTTAATTGTAAGCGTCTTAAGGTCTGAAATAGTACAGAGAAAAAGTGTGGCCAGTAAGTATTCTCAGGGGGCTTTTCAGATCAGTTACTATTAACTACAAGACCACTCAAATTTCCCAACCTGTGGAACTGTGTTTCAATGGTTCTGGCGATTCTGGCATCATCTGGGTCTGGCTCTGGCAAGTCTACATGGAAAGATCCCTGTCTTGTCGGCGCTATCAACTCCCTAACTTCAGCTTGCTGCTTCATGAAATTGTAGAGTTCTTGATGGAAGGCATGATCCAAGGAGAAGCAATTCTCAGTAGTTGTAGCTGCTTTGTTATTATGTCGAGATGACTTTGAACTCTCCTTTCTGCAGAAATGTGGGAGAGATGCAAGGTCCATAACCTGCTTTCAAGTTTGAAAATGGTTTAGTATGCTGATTACTCAATACTACAATTACAACAACAAAAAGCTTTATTCCACTAAGTGAGGTCGGCTACATGAATCACGCAATATGATTGGGCTCTATAAACAACCAAATCTATAGATTATTAAACAAAAGGTTCCACTCAATGACTCTATTGCAAACCAAATCTTTAAAACTCAATAAAACGATGAGGAAAAAAGAAAAGGCAATGATAATGAAATTTCTCAGGATCAATTTCATAAGAACAATGAAAGATAGAAGACAGACAATAATATTAGAGCTCAAGCAAGTAATGTTGGATATTGTTTACCTTGAGTAACTCATCTCTCCCACAACCTTGCAGCACCTGGATCTTCTTCCTTGTTCTTTCTTGCAAAAGAGGCTTTATAACCTGCCAATTGTTTTTGAAATAAAAATGTTTTAGCTGTTAATCTTTGGACTTTATATGAGATGAGGACAGGAGCAGTCCAAATTCTTGAAACATCATGAGGCACAAACCTTCCAACATGCAGAGAATACATATGGTGTGTTTACTATATAGTATGTGTCTGTCTTTTCTGGGTAGTTCAAGTCATCTACGGTAGATATAGCTGTCAGAAGCTGCAGGGGTTCAAGCAGAAAGTGTTAGCAAGAAGAACATTAATACCATGGAAGGGAGAATCCTTGATTTAAACAAACTTATAACATTAATGAAGACAAACTCTAAGGAAGGGAATTTCACATGATGAACGGAATCAACAAATAGATGAAAATGGAAAGATGAGACAAGGTTCAGAGCTCTAGCCATACCCTCAATTGGTTCAATGCTGATATCCTTAAACCAGTCATATCAAAGACTTTCACACAGGTGCCAATGAATCGGCCATGCTTCTTCGTTGCCATGGGCTTAAGACAAAGAAGTCAAGTAAGCAAGGAAGGAACCAAAGAATTGGTGTCAGAAGGTTTAATTAAAACAATTTTTGATACTTTACCAATATCACTCGGTCTCTATACTCGTTCATTTGGATGTGTGACTGTACATAGTAATGCTCCTGAATGTTCAATAGGTTAAAAATAGGCCCACACTCCAGATGCCATGTTCATACACGCACACAAAGAGACATGAAGAAACACAAAATACTGCAGCATCATTGTTGAGGTATGCAACTAGTTGTCTCTCGTTGAAACTTTTTTATGTACAAAATTACACCAAGAAATTACAAAAAAAAACTCAAAAAAGAAGAAAGAACAGTTGATATTGTGCCTTGAAGAACTAGCTCTGACCTAACCCTCTCAGCCTAGTCAAATATGAGGTGCACAGAAGAGAAGTTAAAAATCTGTGCACAATCAAGCCAAATATAATCTTCTTCCTTTATCTTTCCAAACATTCAATTATGTTCAATTTTCTCTATAACATTTAATTGACACTAATAATTTTCTGAAAGGCTAAAATTGAAGTCAGCTGTTAAGAATTTTTATTAAAAAAAAACAGCATGATGAACATTCATTAAATCCACCTGCTCCCAGACCCCAAAAAAAAGCATGATTTTAATTCACAAACAATGCAATTCTTTAAGATGTGCAAGTAACCATTATTTCCTCAGATTGCTAGTGTCCAATGAGTAATTTTGCTTAATTATCTTGCCCCGTTTATGCATCATAATGTAAAGGTTGTGATCCTTACCGGTGCTTTGTCATATGTGCTGAGCCCAACACCAACAGCAATGACAGGTAAACCCTGACATCATTGAATGGAAAAGGCAATAAATTAACAATCATATATCAATTAGAAGCACTGTATATTTTCTACAAAGATGTCACGCGACCTGCTTATTAACTTAATTTATACAGGGGAAAACAGTAGATCCATGAGGAGAAAGAACATTAAAATCTATCCAGAAAGCAGGTTCAAATAAACGCAGCATGTTTATAAATTAACAATAATATATTAACTAGAAGCATGGCGGTTTTTCTACAGAGACATCATATGGCATGTTTAGTAACATAAAAAGGGAAGAACAAGGAAGATTAACGAGGGAGGAAGAACATAAATAATTATTTCAGATAGCACGTGATTTAGCCCCTCTTGGTCATGTTGGTATCCAAGAAATTTAGCTCGTATGAGATCTATCTAAGAACAAAAATACCTCATTTGTGTAACCAGACATTCCTATAAGTTGAGAATCTCGCACAGCTCTATACAAGTCGGTGGGAATTGGTCTCTGTTAAAACAAAAACATAAAGGCCAATAATTTAGAACATTAAATCAAAGATGTTCACAAATTATTAAATGATGAACATAAGAAATCATGCTACTATGATGTATGTATTGAAGTTTCTAAGACGTTAGCCCAAACTACAATACCAGAAATAAATTTACTATAGCCCTTGCCTATTGATTACATTCATACCTCTAATGCATGAGTATCATGCGGACTAATGATAACCAGATCCATCCTAGGTATAATTGTTCTTCGCTTTACTGAATGTTTAGATGTACATTTCTGGTTTGGGCATAACAAAATAAGATATTAAGAATTGACAAACTTCAGCACAGAATTTCAGGAATGGGTAACCAGAAAGGAAGATACAAACTTAAAAATCTGACGATGAAGGAACTCACCGTTAAGATATTATCAATCTCATTTTCCACTCTCCATTTTAAACAATCAACCAACTGCAAAATTTAAAATAATCAGCAAAGTTTCTAATAGAAGCATAATTCCTACAAAAAAAAAAAACTATACTAAGCATAACAGATCTAACCATTTTATGGGCCTTGGCAACATTCCAGTCCCTTGCTTTGAGAAACTGTAAAAATGATTCAGTTGGATAGCCCTGGTGCATATTCTGAAACGAAAAGACCAACCTTTCAGAGGAAAATAAATGCACACAATTGCAGTAAAAATATTGCAAGAATAAAACTATCCAGTCTCACTTGTTCACACTAACTGCACAATTTTGATGGACTAATAGTTAGTCAAAACACATAACAAAGAACTTGAACCATTTCCCTTCCTTCTATATCTTGATGTTATATTTTGGCATGCTGTATTCTATGATATAGATCAGAGTTTAATCCACTCCATTTCCACTCCTTCCCGTTTTCATCTATACCAAACAGAGCCTTAATTTGATATAATAACCACCATATTCCTCAAAATTGTTGGTAAAATAAAAACCTATTTTGACTACTATATGACCAAAGTGGAAAACATCCTTCTGCAACCAAAATATGACTGCTTTATCTTGCTGCAGAATTCTAAACAACTCCGAAGTCCCAGTGATACAGATCAAATTGTTATAATAACAAATTTTGTGGACTTAATCATCCCACCCAAACCCCAAATAGTCAAAACAAGGAATTATAATTTGACTAATGTCACGAGATGAACAAGATGCAGATAATCAAGTATAACTTCTATCGATTATTTCCCCCCATCTGTCTAAGCATTGTCACTGAAGAGATCAAGCTACAGCATAGATCAAGCTACAGCATAATAAGAACGAAAAGCCAAACCTGAAACGTGTTCTTCAGCGGCTGATCCACTGTAACAAGATATAAAACAACAACAACCTTAGTAATCAGCAGAGATCACATAAGGCGGAGAAACGCAAGATGAGTTATTTTGCCTACCGTTTTCCATCAGAGATTGCATCTGATTAACAGCCTCCTGGTTATCAATACCCATCTTTGTTAATCAGCTCAGATAGCTTCAGAACAAAAATCTCCGAAGCTAAAAGCTGAAAAGTCAGCAACTGAGTTCCCAATTATTCGAATTGGTGATCCTCCAATCTACCTTAAGAGAGAAGGTGATATTGAACAGCAACAAGTCATATGGAATTTAAACTGAGTGATCCAGCAGCAGAAGCTGGGAGAGAGAAGAAATGGAACGAAGCAGAAGGTGGGATGCAGATTCTGGCTTTGTTTCGTCCACCACCCCCTCTAATGAAACATGGCGGATGTATTCTTTTGGCCTTGATTTAATGCAGCTTCCAATGAATTTGTGTGATGGAGAGAAAAGAATAGTAGCATACAGCAACAGGAACAAAAAAAAAATATGATAGACTTATATACATATATATATAATTCAATAATATATAAAAATTTTATAATATATATTATAATTAAATAATTCAAAAGTGATATAACATTGACAAAAAAAATTGTTAAAATTCTTTTTGTGAAAATTTGTCCAATTATTGGGTCAATTCGAACAATTTTGACGATCTCTACTGTGGAAGATTCATATTATAAAAAAAAATACAAGTTCATTTGTTTCACGTTGTTTGTTTAAGAACAATGTGCGTATTCTTAAAGGAATAAACAAGAATGATCATGATTTGAATAAGAATCAGATGAGTCATAGTTGGCAAAAAAAATTTTTTTTTATATTATTAGTAGAATAACACGAATATTATTTAAAACCCACATCCTAATTCCTAACTAAAATCTTAAAATATGAGATAGTTAGGTAAAATCTTAAATACAATAAGACATGTCTTGTAAAATACTACAAATTATAGGCCTCTTTAATATAAGTATAGAGTATAATCAACAGGTAGAGTTTAGAAAAAAAAATTATAATTGTGACAAATAACTTAATATAGTGAAATCTTATCATTAAGACATATGCAAAATTACAAATTTACATTCAGCATTACAAGGAGTAGCAGGGAGGTCAATTAAATTTTAATTGGGTTTGCAAAATTTGATTTGCATTTATATATATATTATTTATAATATTTTTGGTTACTACGATTAAGTGGGGAATTTATAAATTAAAATTATTTCCGTGCTTTTCAAGGGCTTTATTTATTTAATTAAGTCCTTTTTGAAATAAAGCATTGACATTGAAATTGAAATGAAGGATGGAATAAGCACTAATCTACCCAATTAATTAGCTTTTTAAATATTCTTTATGGTTTTTTTCCAAGAATAATTGATAGTGTGCTGGGCATTATTAGATTCTAACGCAAGAATAATATATGACGCCCCATGTGTGATGGATGTAACAAGAAAGTTTAAAGGAGTTTTATGTGATTTAGAATATTGTAATTAGTCTAATTATATATTTTCTAAATATTATTATTAAAACAAAATGCTGTATAATGTTGCATAAAAATTAATTATCAAACATAAAATAATCCGGAAAAGCATAGTTATAATATCATAATGTTAAGATTGTAAATGTAATCCTTTAAAACAAATTAAAGTCAATGTGAAGTTGGAAAACAGCTATCTTCAATATTTTATTTTCAATAAGTTTCTCTAATTTAGATTTGTCAAATATTCCTACCGCATTTTTTTTGGGCCAACGGGAGAATTCAGGATAAGGATATTTTATATAAAACTATTTTAAAAACAAAAATACAAACATTATATTTCAATATTTTCATATGATTCTTCTTAATTACCTCATTTCAAGAAATTTTGAAATTTTATTTAAAAATATTGGAAATACTTTGATAAAGTTCCTCATATCTTTTTTTTTTCTTTTTGCCAAAGGGGATACTTTCATTAGATACTTGATGAAAACGTCACTATAACAAGACACGGGAAAAAAAACAAAGAAAGAAAAGCTAAAGCAATACTAAATTAGAAACTTCAAAAAAAAAACAACAAACTATATAGTTATCTTCAATGTGCATGTTTGGTAAAGCATATCAACCTCCTAAAAGCATGTTCAACAGTGTTTTTCCGTAAAACGAGACAATCTCTTCCATATATTTACCTCAACTTGCGTAAAAGTACTTCTCTACCACTTTCCCAAACGGATACAATATCTCCTTCAAACTTCATCAACTGCAGTAATTGCTTCCAACATCTCCAAGTCTAATCAGGCGGACATAATCCATTCAATGAAGTTTTAATAATCCAATCGACTATCAAATTGGCTTCTATGAAAATCCACAAACATGAGTGATTTCTAATAAATTTTCTGATATTTAGGATATTTCCAATAATAATATCATGATTTCATTGGCATGTTTGATACAATTTATAAGAGATAAATTATCTAACCAAGCATTGTATCATCCAACTGATTCTCCACTGTATAGTTAAACGCTTCAAGCAAAGCCATGCATTCCGTCATAAACGAAGATTCTGCTATAACTTGTTTAACTATACCAATACCATCAAGTACTCTCCATATCCATTATATTAAACTCTCCAATCATATGTAACTATGTATCTTATTTTTAAAATATTATCATTTAATTATAAATCGATGTGAAAAATAGGGTACATGATCATATGTCATCAGAGAACTTGATATGATGGATATAACTATAAGGAACTTGATGGTGCAAAAATATTTTAGAATTGATATATGTATCAATAAACATTAATTCTAATGAACAAAACTATACATAGTTATAAACATAAGGTGGAATTCTCTAATTAAATACAAAAGACATGTTTAAAAAAAGTTCTCTTCTTTTCTGGCAAAAATAAAAAGTTATCTTCTTAGCTAGATACTTGGATTGTTAAGAAACTCACTTATTTCCATATATAAATTCATATTATAATTATTTTTTAGTATTTTTTTCCAGACGCAATGAGTGACTATTATTTTACTGCCAAACTAAAATTATAAGCAAACTACTTTGGAATAACTCTAACTACCGGAAAAGTGATAAATTAACCAACACGTTAAACAATAAGTACATCATAATTCTTTTCACCAATTTAATTATCGAATAGATTGCTGTAACACCAATCCAATTTTTTTCTAAAAAAACATTTCTCCATTTAATCCGTAATTTAATTTAAAAACTTTTCTTAATAAAAAATAATAAATAATCTCCTTAAAGAATATGTTTTTTTTAATTAAACTTTATCACTTCGTGGGTTGCAATTGTATGCATCTATGCCATCTTGTGAAGCTCGTTGTATTCACATACTTTGAGATGGGATCACATACATGTGATTATGAGTGGATTAATTTAATTATATGATTAAATCAAATATTTCTCGAAGGAACTCCAAAGCTGTTCATGCATCTTTGTCAACCAAGCACAAACAGTATATCATACAGAATTTTTAATCTTTTACAAAAATGCACTTTCACTCCTTTAATTTTAGAGTGTTTTATTTTAGACATTTAATTTTATAAAATATCCTTTCAGCAATTATGCCGTCGGTTTATTTATTAAAGCAAAAGATATGAGGTAGTGAGTGGAAGTGATAAATGTTTAAAGACTGCAACATAAAAGAGAGATAGATGGCTAACGAAGCGTGGCTGGTTTAATGTTATATAGAAAATAATATACGCCTTGGATAAGACTAGATTAAGTGATATGATCATTTGGTGTATAACTAGTCCTTTTGACAATAAATTTTACGGATTCCAAGGTGAAATTTGGTTTTGAAGAGTAAATTTTAAGGATTTTGAGGTAAAATCTAAATTTTAAAAAGGTGATTGTGTTTAGGAAGCTATGGTCTTTACGGATTTCAAGACAAAACGTAGATAGATTTTAGGGTAAAACCTAGATTTTTCAAAAACTAGGTTAGCAAAGAGAGAATTTATTAGGAGAGATTGTGTAATTTGACAAGAAAATAGCTTTTTCAAAACCTAGTTTCAAACCGAGATTTTGTATCTAAAATAGCTTTTCCGAAAAATTTGAGTACTTAGATAAAATCTAGGTTTTGGGGTAAAGCCTAAATTTTGAAATTAAACCTAATTTTTGAGAAGTGAAACCAAACAAGCTCTAAGTCAATCTAATTCTAGTTTGTCTTTTTCCATTGTTGAGTTAATTTCTGCAAGACTGAGTTGGATCAGATTATGTGGATCACCCGTTTTTTCTTTTGTTGTATAACCCTAATTCGAGAGATTAAATGGATGAAAATATATTTTATAAAATTAAGGGACATAAATAAAATCTTGTATAAAGTTGAGGTACCAAGTATATAAATTGTGCCTAATTATTTTAGTCAAGGAATCAAGGCAGCAATGCTCATATAATCTTTCTTTATAAATTCTTCTTTTGGGAGTCATTGTATGCCTTTATGCCATAACCATACACTAGACATTCCAACATACATGAACCTAAAGTTTGGCATTTGTCTATAAAAGAAAAATATTTCATAACAACAGTGATAATAAATAAATAATACTCTTAATTATATAACCAAGGCACCTTTCCATATGATGGCAAGAACAAAACTTAGTGGATAGTTAGTTAATTTGCATTAGATATGTTATCTTTATTTTTCTTTGCTTTAAAGTTTCGTATGGCCACCAAACCAAATTGCTCACACGGGGGGAAATAATTAAAATAAGAAGAGGGGAAAAAGGTTCAATAATGCCAAAATGGTATAGTAGCATTAAACATACATTACTTGGCTAACATGAGTGATGCTCAAATAGTTAAATAATTTAGAACAATAGTGTTTTTTTCCTTGTTGGTTAAAAGGGAATCATATCATTTAATATTTGAATTAAAGATACTTGCTGAGTAGATGCTTCAGACAAATAATGTTATAACATACTATTTTTCAAAAAAATGTGATTTAAGTTAATTTTTGTTACTACACGTGTATGGCCATTATTAATGTAATGACTATTTAATAGGTTTGGAAATCCCTCTCTCTCTCTCCCTCTCTCTCTCTCCCCCTCTCTAACACACACACACACAGGCTTGTGAGGGCATAGGCATATTACATCTTCACCTGTAGTGTTTTTTCCCCATATCAACATGAAGCTTAATTGAAGTCCTGGAAATAGTTTTAATACGTTTAATGCATGCTCAGAGTATTTGATGAGTAGTTTGGTGTTACTAACCCAAATTCCAACTTTTAAGTTTTTTTATTGAGGCTATAAACGGAGGTTTCATACAGATTATCCCCTCATAAAAGAAGAGTCCAAAAAAAAAAAATACTACTATGTCCGGCATCAAGCTTGGATCTCCATGATCTAATAACAATCCAAAATTAATTTCCAGAAAGAACTTGCAAAAACAGGACAAATAATCAACAGCTTAATAATGGACGCGAAAAGAGCTTTTTTTTTTTGACCTGAAAAGAGCTTTTACATCATATAAAAGGAATGGGTTCTCTGAAAACTGCCTAGTAATAACCAAAAGATCATATACATCCCTTTTTTCTATTTCTTCCTGAATTAAAGGTAAATATTGCATCAAGAAAGCTCAGTAATCACACGCTCACACTTCTCTTCCAGAATCTTCACAGCTTCAGTGAATAGCACTTCAGGTGGTAATGCTCCAGTTGACTCAACATTAACTGGGCAAGAACAAAAAATTTCATTAATGGTTTTGAATAATTTCAAGTGTTCAATACAAACAGGCTGAAGCATCACACTTCATCGCAAGTATACGGAAGCTACAACCCGAGGATGCATCAACAAGTTACTTTCAATAATATTTCAAGGGGAAAAAAATCTCACATAATCTAGTGGAAAAAGTCTCAAATTCCAATTAAAAAAAATGTGAATTGCAGTAAACCTTGCACGCATCTAAAAAATTAATATTTTATTAGATACATTTATCAATAGATTATGATATTAATCTGCCAATAAAGTTTAAACTAGCATGTGGATCATGTGCTTCTCCTGTAAGATGATATAATTATTTTGGAGTCTGGATCATGTGCTGATTTAGGCAGTCATAATTACCTCTCAATCGCCCAAAAAAAAAATTGCCTCAGATATAAAGATGATACCTGGATGCTAATGTTTTTTTCCTTCAAACAAATTAGACGTTAAAATTTCATAAAACTCAAACATCTCACACATTACTTACAAATGAAGTGATCTTTAACACGGCGCAAGGACACACGATCCTCCCATTCTTCCCCCCCTCTGATGCATTCCCTACATAGAGTGCACGCTCGCGGGTTGGCAACAGTTGCCCTTCTTCTGCCTACTCAACAGCCAATCCAGCAAAGCAAGAAAGTATCATAGACCACATTTGTAATCCCCACCTAAACCACTTGTGTACAACACAAGTTAGCGTGGACGCAAAATTAGTTTTCCTTATGGCTATATCATGGACAATAATCCTCAACTATGATAGTCAAAAATGCAAAATCCGGTGCCAGTGATATAAAAGAAAAACAAGACAAGCTACCTTTTCCAATATCTTCTATATCAAATACTCCGACTGGACATTTATTTTTGAGTTCTTCAGCAAGCTCATCCTCAACCTCTTTCAAGAGAACAACCTAAAGGAAAAAAATAAGCCATGCATACAAATGTGAGGTTTTTGTAGTTCTATTGCGTGTTTGAACGTTAGCATTTTGCATCTGCATTACCTCTGGAAGCATCCGATACCAAGCAGTGGCAACTGGGGACCATTTTGCATGTGTCTTACCCATGCCTTTAACTGCATGAGCTTCAAGTTCAATCTCCTACAGACACATGATAATGAATATGATTTTTGATAACAAATAATGTTTGTATTTTTAACATCAAGCAAAGAAATGGTGCAAAAAAAATTGTCAATAACGCTCAAAATTTAGTAATATCAAGTAGCTATGCACGAGGTAACATATGTTAAATCTCCTTTTTCTTAGACATAAAACTCACACATAATAATGCACCACAAGCCTACCTCCTTAAACCTGTTTCTTTGTGGCCAAAATGCAGAGCATAACAATACACCAATAAGCAAATTGCAAAAAGGGTTACCTGACCAGGTCCAAGTTTAGCTAATATAATATCCAAATGTTTGGGAGCAATTGGATGAGTAGAAAATTCAGAAAGGGAATCTTGACTGCAACTAAATGAAGTAAACGTTCTTGGTTTTGAACCAGAATTCGGTTTAACATCTTCAGCAGGAAATTCACTCCCATTAGGTAACCACTTCAGTTCATTTGATTTTACTGCATTGGAGTTAAAAAATTAACAGAAGGAAAATGCAATAAACAATGGAATTGCGAGTTCCAGGTTCAATTCTCTTACCAGTGATTCGAGGATGGTTTTTTTCACATCGAACATGGAGTTTAAAGACAATAGTGTTCTTTTCATTTTTGTCATTTCCCGCATTTTCTAATTATAACAAAAAGAAAAAATCAAATAAGAAATACTCAACTTCACAGTTCACCAGACATAGCAAGGGGTCATATCAAACAATATATAGAGAATTAACAAACAAGAAAGCCATGCATGTGATAATTGATACGTCATACAATTTAATGTTTGCTTCAGTAGATATGCATACCTGGGTATTCAAACAGCCTGGGGTCAGCTTTGATCGGAATAAGACCCAATCGATGGGAAAGAACTTCGTCTTGCACAACTGACGTATTGTTTGCTATATATACTCTTTCAATAGCCATCGTTGGAACCTGGATGTACAGCAATCATATTAAAATCGAATATCTCCAACAGTAATGACCGGCTAAAATATGACAATAATCATTCAATAATACAAAAGCACAACATCCAACTCTGAAAATCCCCTAAATCCAATTACAGATAGAAGACGGGTATCTTGCCCAATCACCATAGATGAAAACACGTAAAGACTTCACCTCTGCTATAAGAATTCTTCGAAATGCATTGGCAAGTGCTGGATCAATGCCCATCATATCAAACTCTAAGTCATCCTCTGTAAGTCGATTCACTTGAACTTTGAAGTTCTGACAGAAATTATCCAGTCGTATACTATTATCAACTCCTAACGCAGCATAGGCGCCAGAATACTGTATGGTTTCTGTCTACAAATATAGAAGGAATGAAATTACGACACAAGTGACAAAAAAAAACCATGACTTTACAATTCAAAATATGGATGTCCATGGTTTCGTGAAAGAAACTAAACCATACATGGTCAGGAGCGTCGTTGTTGCAGAAAACCCGCATCCGCATCAGTTCAAGATGTGGGGGGAGTTTGGACGGAACACTTTCCAAGCTCATGATATAATCAAGTATCGATTCCTCAGACTTGGTCTGCTTTCTCTGTTCTTCCTGTTCGTCCAACTCTGACATGGATTCATCTTCGGGTGATTTGAAAGTAACATAAATACAAATAAATTAAATTAAATTTATTTTCACACAATAAGGGAGAGTGAATTTGACAACCTTAATTGCACATATAAAGAGAATAATCATAGCAAAATATGTATGAAATAATTCTCTTAATGTTAACAATTCAAAATAATTCATAATTTAGGGGAGAGCAACGGGCGGGTTGGGCAGCCCGCCCCCTAGCCAGTTACCCGCCCGTTAAACATTCCACGGGTACCAATACATAAACCCATTTAAACTCTTTTAAATGGGTTAACAATAAACGGGCGGGTTTTGAAGACAGGCAGCCCGTTTTCAGAAAAGTGATGCAGCCAATAAACAGATACAGTAACAAAAGTGATGCAGACATGTGCATGTAGAAACAACCTTTGAAGTTGATTAATTGACGATTAGGAAATTGAAACATCATCATGCAAGTTTAAAGGATAACAAATAGATACTAGAAAAACAAATTAAACAATCTTAGTGCCTGAGAGAAACTTACAAGGATGTTGAGCTTTCCAGTTTCCATGAAAAATGGAGGCAACAGTTTCCATTGATGCTGGTGACCTGAGATCAAAATGGATATCCAACCTGAAGCATAACATCAGTCAAAATCCGCCCTGAAGCATTTTATGCTTCAGTCAATATCCAACCTGAAGCATAAAATGAATATCCAAACCTGGAATTCATTACTCAAAATCTACAATAGTACAACAGTTCGGCATTACAATAGAACTCAATGCACCCCTTGAACTAACGTGAAAGCTATTCAACTTGAATGAGAGCATGTTTATAATTATTATATTAATTAGCACAAATTCACAACCTTATACCTTAAAACTGTACAGTATCTGGCTTTAAAGTTAATGATTTTGCATAAG
>JANTPZ010091001.1:0-17387 GCA_025593235.1 Vachellia pachyceras | reverse complement strand
GTCAATTCGCCACGATGAAACAAAGCGTTGTTCATGACATTGCACTTCACAAATTCAAAGATATCAAGTTATGTTATAAAGAGGGGAATTGATATACAATGTACTCTTTTCCCTTATCTAGGCTTTATCTCATTGAGCTTTTTAAAAGTTTTTGATGAGGCTACATTAGGAAATGTAATAGTACAATTAATACAGATATTAATTGTAACTCTTCGTACATTGAATAACTACTCGTTTCTCTGTAACCATTATGAACAGTATTTATGATGAGGAATGTGAAGAGTCAATAGTCATCCACTTATTTAATAATATTTATAACAGATATCTATATCTTCTGCAATCCCTATTATCTTTTATATTTCTCTATTATCTTCTATTATCATAGAATTGATTTACCCTAATATTGTAAAACTATGTCTATAAATATAAGGGGTCACTAATAAGAACTTTCTTTCTTACTCGATAATTTTCTGTCTTATCTTGTTTTCCATAATTTCATAACAGCAAAAAATTCATTTTCCGGAAAAAAGTTGAATAATACACAAATTGATATTCTTTTTTGAATTGTTCAATTTTATTCTTTGCTTGACTTGGACAGAACCCATTGCATCTTATTTTTTTATTCGACAAATTATACGTTATAGTATTTTGAAACAATCCAATCTAATCTTATTCTCATCGACGCGTAAAAGTAAAACATAACCGTCCCACCTCCAGTTTTTTTATTTTTTATTTTTTGTCTCTGTAATTTTCAAACGATATCATTTTTTTTTTTTTTGCCATGTCAAACGATATCATAGCTCAAAGGAATAAGCGATAAAAATCAAAGTCAAGTGAGTCAAAAACTTGGAAAAAAGCGCATTGCTTGCAGGTAAAAGACATGAACCATGTTACGCGGCTTGTGTTCCTTTCTTGGGTTCATGGGTTTTTCGCTTTTGCTCTTCTCTTTCATAAATTTTTCTGATATTGTTCTTCCTGCTTTCTCCTCGGAAGCTTCTCTTTCTACATCCATGAATCAATCTACTGAAGAAAACAGTTATCAGGTATGCCGCTCTACGATCTGCTTTATTACTGGGAATATTGCAAAAGGAGTATGAATTTGAAAATAATGAGCACTTCGAATAATTTATCGGCCCGCCCCACGAAAGCTAAATGAGCTTGTATTGAAATTTGGTAAATTGATCGGCCCGCCCCACAAAAAATTGATCGGCCCGCCTCACAAATCAATCGAGCCGAGCTTCTGTGTTTTCGTTTGACCATAGAAGTTAAAGGATCTTTTGGTGAAGAAATTATGCCTTTTAAATAATTCTGGATGTAAGCTTTCTGATCCGAGCTTTGTCAACTTCTTGTTCTAGTGTCAGCTGAAAGATCTAATGAAGTTGACTATGGTCTTGTATTTGTTTTTTTTAATTATTGTTGATTAGCTGCAATTATTATTTGAATCACAGAAGATACGGCATTGGTAGCTTGCATGATGGACTCGCTTCTTTATTTTCAAGACTTCCTTCCTGATTTTCAAGACTTGATTCTTGATTTTCAATACTTAGCTGAATGTCTACGTTGGTGTTTCATGGAGGCCTTTGAATTTATAGCTGACGAATTTCTTGCACTTTGCTTGGTTTTTGCCTCATTCCTTGAGGAGCTTATTGGATTCTTCTTTTGCCAAATCTTGATTTGTTAGGTTCTTGATAGCAGTCATCAAGACTTCAGCTTACTTGTATGTTAAAGGGCTATCATATCAATTCAAGATCCATTAAGGGAGAAGCGGCATATTTGATTATTGGTCCTGTCATCTGAGTGGATTTCAGTCTGATCACATTCAGGCTACACCTCTATGGATTCAATTCAAAATAGAGTTTGTTATTGTTGTGTATCTAAGGGTAGCCGCATTCTGTATGCATATAGTGGTGGAGACCATGAAATTGAGAATATTGCATCCCTGTGTTTGGAGAGGGCTCCCTCTTTCCACAGGTGGTATTTTGAGACAATGGGTAAAAGAACCTTTGGATTTCTGATGGAAGACGGTTATGTTTACTTCACAATTGTTGATGAAAGTCTTGGTAACTCTGGGGTTCTTCGCTTTTTGGAGCATGTTAGAGATGAGTTCAGACATTTAACCAAAAAGGGTTTGAGAGGAAGTTTGTCAAATGTAAATTCTATTTACATTCAAGAAAAATTAGTTCCTGTTATCCGCCGCCTGATCACTTCATTGGAGAGCGTGTCAGATAATAGTAGTAACTGGAGGGATGAAACTTCGTCCTTTCCGGTGGGTCTTTCTCCATCACCAAGTAATTTAAATGGACAGGTTGAAGCTGCTAGCTCAACAAAAGCCCCTTTATTGGGAAAATCTAACAAGCAAGATAAGAAGAAAGCAAAGGATCACATGATTGCAATGAGAGATGTTGAGGTGGAGGAGCATCGGAAATCTACGGATAGGGGAATAAAGGTCGATTCAGGAAATATGGACTCTAATAGCCAAGGTGGAGCAGGTGCTTCATTCTCTTTGCAAAAAGATTTGGGTTCAATGAGTATGAGATCAGGTCGTCAAAGCATTCACAAGAAATGGTGGCGCCAAGTACGCATTGTTTTAGCAATTGATGCAGCTGTCTGTTTAATATTGTTTGTCGTATGGTTAGTAATATGTGGTGGCATTTCCTGCATTCGCTAAATATTCAGTCTTCTATTTTTGGATTTCACTTGCTGTTCAAGCTGAAACTTGAAATTCACTATGTGCGGTGATCTGTCACGGAAACAAGTTTCATCGTGGAGCTTGTAGAAGGAGGTGACACATTGTTATTGTCTGTGAGACATATCACATATAGGCATTTCCATTGAGTTACCCTTTTTTAAGGCATTTTATCTACTGTACAGTTCCTTTATTTTAACACATTTGTATTTATATTATATATGAATGTTGGGAGAAATCATATGGTTCTTGATCCACTTTTTCCCTATAGTCCTGCTTTCGTAATAGAATGATCGTAAGGAGATGATGCCTGACCAAATTTTTATTCTTTTGCTAACATGTTCAGTAATTACAACAAAACAACAAGCCTGATCCATCTAACGTGTTCATTAATTATAGCACCCAAATCTTATTACCTTCTCTGCATGAATACTTTGTTGTTTTAACCTTTGTAGTTAATTTTCTTAGTTATTTGGGTAGTAGTTTTCATGTAGAATCTGGAATTAGGCTATAAAGTTTAAAGCAAAATTTATTGAATGTTCCATTCATAGGAGCCCCGGTGTGATGCCAAAAGTTATTGACTTATATATTCTGGTCGTTCGATGACATAGTTAAACTATTTGTCTCTGTACTTCACCTCTACATGATTCTGTTCCTGTATTTTTTTTTCTAGCTATTGGTTAGTCTTAAGCATGTAATTTTCCCTGCTCTATGCTACTAGGGGGAACTAACGAGCGGAGAGCCAAAAACATTCAAGGAATGAATTGTGTAGGACAAGATTCAGGACTACATAGTTGAGAATCTATCTTTCAAAAGCTAATGATATGTCTGTACTTATTTTCCCTTGGAGGTTCATACACCAAGAACAATTTTATTTGAACTGATAGATTTTGTATTATATCATCTTTCTGTAAGAGAAATACGCTTAAAGTTGTGAACAGACATGGGGTACTGACGGAGTCCTTCATTGGGTAGCTACAAGTAATCCTTTTAGTGCCAAAGTGACATGGTTCTTTCCTCTTAGAAGCTTTTTATGGGTGGCTTCCCTATGCTAACATAGGTCTCCATCAATTTATTTCACAGCGACATCCATGGAAAGGACTATCTGCAGAGGGGCTACCGGGTGGCCAGAGTAAGTGTTGTAGAGTTTAATTGTTGATGACATTGGCTCTTAAATATTGATGATATGATGGAGTTTCACAAGTAGTCACAAGTAATTCTTGCCGTACTGGTTCTGCTCCCTTAGAAGTCGCTCTTTAAGATGGGCTCTCCAGGTTTGCTTTGGATTCCATCAGAGACATCAGATATTGAAAGTGTGAAAGTGGCATTAATAGTCTAATGATCAATCCATCATACAGGAAACTTCTCCATTCAGTTTACTAGATGAATGATGCTGAGTTAACACATCTTCTTATCCGGCTAAAAGCTCTGAAATTACATAATCTTCAACCAATTTTGGATGCCATTCTGCTTTAGAATTCAAGGTTGTCAGAAATTTTGCTGTTAATGCTTATATCTATGTCCATATGTAGGGAACTAAACAAGACATAAATAATGATTATGTTAGGAATAGCAAAGGGCTGCATGAGATCAAGTGCTACAACTAATAACATTTGATGCCAGGAAATTGGGATCCTATATAAAGGTTGGACTGTTTGTCTGATGCAGCTTTTACCGTTGTTCTGCTAATTTATAAGTACATTGATAATGCATGAAAACAATTGTTTTTAGGCATGTCACATGTTGGGTGCACGTTCAAGTTTGACACCCTCATGGCACAATGATGACACGAGGAATAGTGAATGGGTTTATTTATATTTGTTCGGCTTGCAGACCTACTAGATGCCCCTCAGACATGTGCTAGAGATGGTTTAGATTCATATCACTTCACACAATCGCCCGCAACCCTCTCATTCCTGTGGTGGAGGAATATCCTCATTTGTATATGAACCAAAAAGTATAAGGTTATTCATGCCGTTTTTTTTCCCATACCACTGCTTGAATTGTGCTTAGTAAAACGACCCAAATGCCTTTGCATTAATTACGTATTTACAAGAAAATCGCATGAATACCTACGTACTCGTTTTGTCTCAGTGACAAGGTTAAGGCTTTTAATCCAAAACATAAATGAGGAGATTACTAACCTTCACAACCACAAGATTATAAAAGAGGTTAGCAATCTTCATTTCTGTGTTGTGAGTTTGCTGGGAGAGTATAAACTTGCTTGTGTGGCTTTCCCCTGATAAATTTATGGCTCACTTGAGCTGAACCTTCTCGGTGGCATTCGGTTGTCTCATGCTTAGCTTTTACTGAACCTTGAACTTGGTTGGTAGGGACGGCAATTTGGGCATAGTCAATAGCTAACTGATTTGTCCTCTTCTATTTGGACTGGGTAACTTAATGTTTGACTGTGGACAAAAACAAATGTTTGATTGAAAGGGATTTGTGGAAGGAAACATTTGAGGGGAATTATTTTTATTGTCTTCGGTATTTTTTTTTTTTTTGGCATAAAGAGATTCTCATGTTTATATAAGATATTTTATAAAATTAAGGGGTCAAACTGAAACTTGGTATAAAGTTAGAGGATCTTTTCCAAAAGGAAAAATTTAACAGCTTGTAGAGCATATTTTAGATCCAAATCTTACAACGAAGACTGTTGTTGTAATACCAGAGCAACCTGTTGCTGTTCAAGTTTCAACTTTCAAGAACTGTCATAGACTATAGTGAGCTTGAAAAATTCCCGAGTCCACATGTCCACTATCTAGAGAAAGGATATTTTGCATTTCTTGTGCATTTCTCTTTTCATTAGTAAGTGGAGAAAGATGGGTATAATGTGATGCACAAGAAAGGAACTGCGAAGAAAATGCTTCAGATCCATTCCCCCACCATCCAGGACAGCAGGAGGTCATGACCGAACTAATTGGGTACTCCGTCGCAGTTTTCTTGATTTCACAAGCATTTACCGTGTAATAATGCCAGAAGCTGACCTGAACATGTATTAGTTTTTTGTCCCAAAGTCTGGAATAAAAAGTACCTATATAGTTAGATGTTGATTCAAATCCGTTGGTGATTCTGGGTTAACTTCTCAACTGTGAAACAGTATTTTAATTTCAAAGCCTACATATTGGGTGTAAAGTGATAGCAGCTAGATTGCAATGAAAGCCTCCAAGTAGCTTGCCTTGCAACCTGACATGAAACAAAGATTTATAGCATTATCAAAAGTAGAGCTTGTAATTGTATCTCAGCACAATCGAAAAACAACTGTGTTCTCTATTCTTTGTTGCTTCACCAGAAAACTTTTAAACCATCAAAAGTCAACCAGTATATGTGATTTATATTCGGAAAAACTTTTTTTTTTTCAAAAAGAAAGTCAGTTAATGACAGAAAATGACACAAGTTTTATTAACTGCATACACACGTGTTTGTTATATGCATGCAATATGATAAAGAGGTATTAAAATTAAAATAATAAAAATAAGGAGTTAGTGAATTGTTGAGAAAATAAAACGTTGGTGGGTAGTGGGTTATAGAAATAAATATGGGTTATAGAAATAAATATAACGGCAATCAATCCTTTGATTTGTTTTTAATTGATTTGATTGGTCTAGGGCCAATCTCCTTTCAGATATGCGTTCTTTTTTCACCTAATTAATTGAAATCTTATATTTAAAATTAAAGAAAATTCAAATACCACCCTCTTCAATATATTTGATCCATCTTCTAAGATTTGTTTCTTTAATACACCCCATGATCTAAGAGTTTACTTACGTGAAAAAGTAACTCACCATTTTCTATACAGTATTTGTAGGTATTCCAAATTTAATGTTGTTAATTTAAAGAAAAAAGAAATTGGATTAAAGTATTATCATGTAAAATTATAATGTTAACATTTTTTGTTAATAAGAATAAAAAGTTAAAAAAGGAAGCTCAAACCTTGTATAAAGTTAAAGGATGATGTGTATTTGAGAGAGATATGGCTTGTTTTCCTTGTATAAATATAACTTTTATTCTCAATATTCCACCCAAAAGAAACAAAAAAACAATATCGCTTCCTACTCTGTATATTGGATGCCTTCTAGAAGAAATTTACAATCCCTAATATAAGTAATTTTCCATCTTATGATGCAGCCTTTAATAAATTATTTCATAAATACCATCTTAACTATATTTTAATATAACTTGCAAGCGTTTAAAAATACTTTTTACCAGGAATAAAAATGAAAAGTTGTGCTCCATTGCTTTAACCAACTTATCTTGACTTGCCAGTTTTTTTTCTGTTTTTTTTTTGCATAGCAATTCTATTAAAAAAAAAGATATTTATATATACAAGCTATTACTTATGAAAGGAAACTTTGACTGGAAAGACAAATACTGCATATCATTTTCATACAGTTCATTTTTAAAAGAAAGAAATAAAAAGAGCAGCTCAGCAATATCCCTTTTAATGACACGTGATGAAGCCTTCAAATCTTCATGAGATGAAAATGTTTCCTTAGTGTCTAGATTTCTAAAGTTTGAATTCCTAATGAGAAGTCAGATGTGTTGGAGATCCACACCAGTATGGCTCTAAGAATTTTAAGAAGAAAGACATTGTCATCCTAATTCTTGTGCCATTTGAAAGATTGAATGAGCTGTCCTTGATAGTGGATATCTGAGACATACTTTGCAGCCAACTGATTTATTGAAGACAATCAACCACCCTTCTTTACAGATTATCTTGACTTTAGTTAGTTAAATGTGACTTAGGACCGAAAGGGGTACAAATCAATGATTGAATTGATAATAATTCTTCCAAATTAAGTTAATATTATAATTACAATCCACAATGATTCTACCTAAGTTGACAGCATTCAACTTTCTCGTGTTAATCCTTAGGTCTGATATGCTGCTGAAACGGTTTCTGCAGCTTTAGCATTAGGTTTATGGAGGAGTTCCTCAGGCAACACAACTCTGAAAGCAGCATAATGATGATTCAAGCTTTTCTCTCCCTGTAATCTGTGAACACTGCCCAAGGCCCCAGCATTAGGGTTTGGAAAAGCATAAAATATCCTCCTAATTCTCTGATGGACCAGCGCCATGGCACACCTGGTATCAAAACGGGGGCAATAATATCTCAGAAAACAGTACAATAGAAGAAGCCAAAACCATCTGATAGGGTAATTTGAAATGCTCCAATTAATTAAGAACAGGTTTCAAAAGGTTTTTGTTTTATGGACTTTTGAGAAGATAATGAGGAGGATAAAAAAGTTTAGTCCCTAATCTGTTTGGTTCACAATAGAAAGGGAGAAGGAATTCATTACATAAAATTAAAGACATGCAATATTTATTATAGTCTCTATTATCATCAATCAACAATAAAGATTCTTTTTTATAACTTGAATCAAAGGGCATAAAATACAGGATTGATGAAAAGTCTATTAGCCAGAAAGAGATGATAAATTCGTATACATAAAAAATACAGATATCCTGCATATTTTGTACACACAAAGTACTAGTACACAGACTTAGATTATTCTCGTCAATGAAGTTTTTAAATAGGAATTTTTCAACAATTTTCTCAGTTTTCTTTTAATTAACAAAATCACTTTTCCTTATATCCGTTCATTTTTTTCCCATTCTATTTTATTTCATATCCCAAAAGAGCAAAATATCTAAAGGACGAGAGAAATAAGAAAGCATCAAAACCAGAGAAGTATCTCTTGCATACAATCTTACATTGTGCATGGCTCCCAAACAAGAAAGATGTCATAGCCAGTGCATAAGTAAGGTCGTTCTGACACCTGATCAGAAGTCTCACTGAGAGCATTTAATTTTTCATCATCCTCAGCCTGAAACACCATAAGCCAATGATGATATGAAATTTTCCACAAATTAATCTTCTCATGCTCAATTTTCAACAAATATATCCCAGATGAATAATGTTGTACCCACATATTTTTGTTTCTGTACAGAACTATTTTCTAAGAACATAAAAATAAAAAATAGAATCAAAGAAGCCCTTACATTTTCAGGAATAGTTCTCTGTCTCTTAGGGGGAGAGGCCATCCAAGAAGTCTTTTCATGAACCAATTCCAAACATTTTTCACCGATACCACTCACAGAAGGATAAAGGCATCTATCCCTGGTGGCAGAAGATTCTATTGCGACCATAGCAGCATGCCGTAAAGGGTGACACTTTAAACTCTGCCCATGTGATTGTTGCCCAGCCCACCGCCAAGGATATAAGCAAGCCACACCTGTATGAGATTGTTTGAGTTGATTGGCTGGATTGTTTAAATGCGATGAGTCGTTGGCTCCTACTTGATCAGCAACAGGACCGAAACTAAACAATTCTGGGTTTTCTAAGCAGCAAGAGTCAGTGCTGCAACTGTCATTGCTAGTGTCGGAAACATAAACCTCATCACAAGCACTTGAAATCACCTGTTTAGCAGAAAGATCCACTATCACTGCGGCATTGACTACCTGCTTCGCAAGTCACACAAGCATGTTAGCAAGCGGCAAGCTTCGGTTGCACATTTGACACAGTAGTAAAAGGTATCTGTTGATCTACAATTGGTTTCATTCAAAGGGAAATCAAGAGGCTATAAGGAGATAAATTTGTGAGGAGAAACCAAACCAGAATTACTCATCAGTCATCACACAAGGGGGACACAATTTCATTACATCCGAAACCATGATATCATTTCTAATACGAAAAACAACCAATGAAATATCATCGACGAAGGTACAGCATTTAATATTTGCACATATTTCAATTATCTTAATCGTTTCTATCCTCAGCTTTCTATCATTATATCCCACCGCAATATATACACAGGCACACATTTACGTAATACCCCACAAACACATCCAAATTTTATCTTATACATCTGATTTATTATATGAACGTCTAGTATCTAAAATATATACACACACTGACACACATATATTCCTAAGGTAACATCATTCATATTACCCATTAGTAATTTTATATATTATTGTTTTGTTTATAAATTTATAAAATCTAATTACTTGTTTGGGAGACCCCAAAAGCACTTTCACCCAAATCGAGAGAAAATCACTTAAAATAAGATAATTCAAACACACATAAGATCTACGCCATTATAATCCAGTTCCAAAAATCTATTTATAAAATCATCACATCCTAAAACTTGTTAAAATCTAATTTCCCTAACATTATTACTTCATTTAATATATTCAAAATATCTTATAACAACTACTTATAAATATTTTAAAATGACAGTATTGTTATATTTTTGAAAGTCACATGCATCAAATATTAGGCGTAAGAAAGCTGATTGCATACCAACCCAGCCTCTGATGTTGCCAACTCAACAGCTGATTGCATGAACTTGAAAATTAACTGTGAGTCGCCCTCGTTGAATCCAGTAATGCCATCAATGGCACTGTAGTTTGTGTAAGAAAGCAAAGCCAAAACCAGACCCATACTCAGCTATTCTTCTAATGGCAGCAACAATGCTACAATTAGGGACAGTACATCTAGAATACAATAGAAAGCTTACTAGGTCCTTGGATGATATGATGTTGGCCAAAATTTGCATTGCTCTTGCCACTCTTCTTTTGACGTTGCAGCATATTTGCAAACCTAAAAATAATTAGGTCCAATTCAACGCATGAATCACCACCATTGGAAGGCTAATAATTTTTTTTCCATATTTGTATATGCTAATCCACTTTTACATTTTACTTTTTATTTTCAATCTATTGCGATCATGGACAATTCGAAATTTTCCATGATTTCTAGCAAATTGTTAGAAGAATTTAAGGTATGAATAGAAAAGATAAATCTCCTAGACTTAAATCGAGCAAGAATCTCACTCAAAGGAAGCTAATAACCAATGGAGAATCTCCTAGAGAATGAATGGATTTTGATTATAACTCAGACACCTTCTGCATGCTGACATACGACTTATTTATAAACAAAATAATTAACTAGACTCCCTGAAATATCTGAACCACTAAGAAACTGACTTTGGTAATGGCATAACAGGCCTGAACATGCTGCACTTCAAAAATAAAAATATCTGAAATAAGGTACCAACAGACTCCAACAAAATCCCATGTCCCTAAACTTGTACAGCACACAAACAACTGCTGAAACAATTAAAGATTAAAAAATCAGACTCAAAATTAAAATTAGACTCCGTCAAGTAGCCAGTTTTGTTTGATATAATGGAAAGGAGATTATAATTTTGTTTGTTAATTCCCTTTTGGCCTGTTTGGTTCACTAAATCAAAGGGAATGGAATGCCATTAAGGAAAGATAGTGCATAAGTATCAAAATGTTTGGTTGGATTGCAAAGAACATGGGAGCAGCAGTAGCAACAACAATAAAGCCTTATCACGTTAAGTGGAGTCAGCTATATGATACTCTATCGTAACGCCATTTGTTGAATTGCAAAGAACATGGGAACATATATAGATAATAGATCATAAGAGAAAATTACCCCATCCAAATCATGCTCCTTGTACATGGGTATCTACACACACACACACACACACACGCATATAAGTGGTTTTAATTTTATACTTTATAATTAAATTAAAGTATAATGAAAATTTTATTAAATAAAATTTATAATAAAACAATCGGTATAATTTATATATAACCATGTAATTGAATCAACAAGCCGATTATAAATGTGTGTGTCTGTGTGTGTAGACACAATCTTAATAAAAATTTCAGTATACTTTTATTTAATTAAAAAGTGTAAAAGTAAAGCCACTCTGAGTGTATAGAAGCTTACATACAGGGTTGGCGGGAAAAAAAAAAATACTTACATACAGGGAGTATAATTTGGACAGTGG
Organism: Vachellia pachyceras; assembly: GCA_025593235.1. Lineage (NCBI taxonomy): Eukaryota > Viridiplantae > Streptophyta > Magnoliopsida > Fabales > Fabaceae > Vachellia > Vachellia pachyceras. Next base: position 5,873 of record JANTPZ010091001.1, on the reverse strand, counting down.
TAAATTTGTCTCTTGTTTTATTCTTCCTATCTATTTCCATGTTCTTTGTAATCCAACCAAACATTTTTTTATCTATGCATCATCTTTCCTTAATAGCATACCGAATAAAATCATGTAAAAATCACTGCATTGCATTCAATTCCCTATCATTATATTCCCTATGATTCAGTGAACCAAATGGGCCATAAGGGAACAAAGATTCCACGTAATTAGGTTTGATCAGATTTAAGCCCCCAAAATAGTGAATAATAAGATATTCTGAAACTGTTAAAGGATAAATGAAAAAGAGCCATAAACTATTCTACCCTACGCTTAGACATTCAGAAATTAAAACACCTTGCTTCACTTCATGTAACAATCACAGCACCACATTTAACATGTGAATAAGCAAACAGATTATTCTCTCCCACCCTCCCTCTAAGCATATATGGGTTATGCATTTTAACAAACATAGCCACATTGCTTTGCTCAGATCAAAATCTGATGAACACATAGTAGAAGGAAAAGTTCACTTTCATACAAAATCAGTTACTTTCTGGTGATAAGGGTTTGCTCCTCCCCCCCCACCCCAATACAAATTATTTAAACTGTTATCTTTCCTCTTCAAAAGAAAGAAAATTAAGTAGTTGGCAATGACACAAATAATTATACCACATTTGTTACATGCCAGCCTAGCAGTATGGATCGGTACAATGATAAACACACAAGTCAAAACTAGATATAAACGTTTAAAAATTAATATTTCCAACTTTCATCATAGATTTCCATCATGTACATTTCCAATAATCAGAAGAAAGCATCAAATAATGAAAAAATGTGACAAAAAATAAAGACGAATCACTTTTGTGCCAATAATCAGAAGAAAGCATTACATAATGAAAAAAGGTGACAATAAATAAAGACAACTCACTTTTGTGATAAAAGGACTCAACTGATAAGAACTAATCAACTCCTGCAGATGAGATGGCACACTATCCATTTGATTGTCACCTTCAGATGCTAGACACAGAATCACATATAACTGTATTTGTCCTGTCAAAATATTTCAGTAGTCACGACAAAATGAGCAGATCTTTCAACCACAAGTCATAATGACAAAGAATGAAAGCCATGTACATTTAATCATTTCTACAAGTGTTGAAGCAAAAATATCTGACAAACCGAGTAACAGACTAGATCTTTTGACCATAACTGCAAGATAAACATGTACAAGATAGCTTTATGATTTCAAAACCATGCTTTCTTCTACATTCATTTGTGATCCTTCCTTATATCATCTGTAAAGTTAGATAATATGATTTTGCCAATGATTACAGGTTTGTTTTCACATCCATCTATTTCAGAACATAGATTCATCAACAAAAGTATTTTTTTTTCTGCTGTTACTCACTGTAACTGCTAATAGAGTGTGCTTAATTTATGCACTTCATCAGTGTACATGATGGTTGAAATTAGCAACAAACTCAAGTTTTTACTTCATTGGCCAAGAAGCATGTCTTTTTTGGGGAAAAAAAATGAAAACTTCACTTGCCATGCTAGATGTGTTAAGGTACTATTACAATGGGCCCGTTTGGAAAACCGTTTGAAGAATGACTTTTAATCAGAATGCATTTTAGAAAATGACTTTTGTCTAGAATGCAATTTGGAAAATGAAAACTTATTTTGAAAAACATTGTAAAAGTGACTTTTGGTGGAAAGTGAAAAGAAAAAATGAATCTCTTTAAATAATAGATATTATTTTTTATTTTACATTGTTATAAAATTAGGGGGGAAATAAAGTGATAAGAAGTAGGTAGAATGTCCTAGGTCACGGCCTAGAATTTTTACATCAACGTCACGACCTAAATTATCTTTGGCCGCAACATGTAATGTTGAAGTCGCGACCTGAAATGCATTCTGAGTAGAAGGACCTTTTTTGTCCTTCTATCCAGAATGCATTCTTCCTAACATATGTCCCAAACACCCATCCCCTTCTACAGAATGCATTCTCATTTGGGGAATGCATTCCATACCTCCAAAATGCATTCCCAAATAGACACAATAATATAGGTTCAATACAGGAAAGGTGTTAGATGTCCGACTCCTCTTCTAGTTTATTCTAGAAAGAAACTTGGGAGTTTGGAACAGTTTCTTAAAACTGTCAAGTTTTATCCATTATGCCAGTTTATTTTCTTATCTTCTAGGAAGTTGGTTATCAGTTGTCTTGTAAGCTTACATAAGACTGTTATGTATGTTGTTCTGATTATCAATTGAGTATTATTGAGACTAGAACTTCCTCCCTCTAGATCACGGTAAGTTCTTTGGTTTTAATTTTTCAAGTTTTGAAAAATGAATATAATTACTACTACCTTAGGTACTTTATATAAGAGCTGATTGACTTTTGTTTGAAAAGATCAAGGAAGTTAAATACATCACCTTAAAGTACTTATATTTATCATTTTTCTGCAAACTAATTTACTGAACTTATAAACCGATATATAATCTGATGGCACACAAGTAATGTATTAATCTTCCTTAATCTCACAAAAAAAAAGTCAATCGGGTCTTGTACTAAAGAACAGAAGTAGTATTTACCTATCTCTTGATTTTTATAACTTCCAAAAGTATATGATACATATGGTATAAAGTTGGACGATGCAACAAATATAACATGTCATAATAATGCTCACATGCCAAACCATCAAACCTGCTTCAAGAATTTTCTTTTGAACTCGTTTCACATGACGGAGATTTTCCAGTGGTTCTATTCGATTCAAAATCCTAACAAGGAGTTAAATAGCTTGTACAGATTAGCTCACAAAGCATAGAGCCCATAAAGAAAAGATAAGCGAACATTGGCAACGCCTTCATACAACAAACAGAATAAAGCTTAAACCAAGACTTTAGCTAGTATTAAAAATCAGTTGGTAGAAGCGATTGACAGAATCTGGGTTACTTTATTTTCAATGCCACGAAAATCCGTTTAAAATAGAGAGGGAGAGAAAAGTTAGAAGGTCCGACAGCAGTGTTTAAAATCAGTTTAGACCAGCAACATTTTAGCATCAAATTGCGGGTTTAAAAATGGAAATAATAAGTAAATGATGAGGAACTGACCTTATAATGTGGTTGGCATGCTTTGGATCAATGACTGAAGCAATGACATTCTCTGAACACAGAAACAAAAACCAATAAATAAAGCACTGCTTTTTTTTTGTTGGAATATCTATTGAGTTCATGTAATAGTTCTAAAAGAAAGAAAGGAAGATAGATTTAATGGGTTCTAAAAGACTGACGAGTGGGTTGCTGGTGAAGGGGATATGGCTCCCTGTCCGGGATATGAACAATTTGGTACATAGCCATGTTCCTGTTAGGAATTAGTCAAATAAATCAGTTTATTTGTAGTCAAATAAATCACTTCCAAAATCTCTCTCTTTCTAAAATACTTTACTGTTAACTTCAGTTCCTATCTGCCATGTTTTTCCTACTTTCCTGTGTTTCTTTCTGTTTCCCTAGATTTGCAGTGGTAGAAAACTCAGTACAAAACTCAGTACAAAAGAGTTCAACCCTTCAATGCCAGTTATGCATCACGGCCAGAAACCTTGCATCACTTGATTCAGCTGTGTGACGACGCCAGTGGAAGAAGTCAATACACACAACGACGGCACACTGAAGAAGGACGGAGGAGGGCGGCGGCGTGGAAGAACAAAGAGGGGCTGACGCACCCACGAGAAGGGAGAAGGGACAGGCAACGGGGGGTTTTAAGTGAGGTCTAAAGCTTCCCCGGCTAAAGCTTGAGCTCAACGGCAATGGGTAGGTCTCTCTGGTTTTCTCCCCTCGAAAAAAACACTTCCAAAATAAATCAGTAATTCAAATTTACATAATTTCATGTTGGGCAGCCAGCATCACTTTAGAATTTGCATGTTAGGCAAAAAAACTCACTTCCCCTAATTCATTTCTTCAAAAAAAAAAAAACGATTCCTTTGTCAATCCATCGGAGTTGAAATAGGATAGGACAGATCAAATCAAGTTTCACCCAAAATAAGTCAAGCCTGTTGTGCAGCAGGATAGTCTGTGGCCAACTACATTCATATTTGACAGCATAAATCTGGTCTGGCTTGAAGCATGTAAAAGAGCCTAAATTTTATTAACTTATATAATTAAGCTACAGGCTTTCACAAGTTGATAAGCGTAAGCCTTCAAATAAGCCAAGGCATAGAGCAGGTTAAAAACAAGCCTAATTCTAAATAAAAAAAAATAGTCAAAAATATATGATAATCTTATTAATCAATAAGATACAACCAAATACAGTAACAATTTAACAAATATGAAATGCATATTATTACAATAATTCTTTAACACTAAAAAGGTAAAGTATAACCACTAGCCACAAAACATTAAATCTTCAAGGTAATTTCTTCTTCTTATTCAATGTGTGATCAATATGTGCTCTAAAATCTTCCTTGTTACAATTTGGTTTCCTCTTAATCACCCCAAACCCACTCACCCAAAATTTCCATATCTGTGTTTTCTTCTGATATCTTTTTCCTCAAATTGATTAAAGCCATGAGAGTGCAAGTGAGAATGTGAGTGAACATAAAAAAAAACAAGCAGCAAGCAAAATGATGGCCACTCATCCAACACTGAGCCCATTAAAACCGCACTGCTTGTCAGTCTGAGATTGCTTCCTTGCACTCATCACTACAGTACAGTTCACAAATGTGTGAGGGTGGATTTGGCAACCACTTTTAAAATCTAGGTTTGGTTTTAAAACTTAGGTTTTTACCTCGAAACCGAGGTTTTGTCCAAGAAAATTTTTTTTTCCCAAAAGCTATTTTGATTACAAAACCTCAGTTTGAAACCGAGATTTTCTCTTTCCTACTTTTTCCTCTTTCCTCTTTCCTACTTTTTCTCTCTTTCTCTTTCTTACTTTCATCTTTCCTACCCACTTTTTTCTCGGAATCCGTAAAAGCTAATAACTTCCCAAACATAAATCACTTTTCAAAACCTAGGTTTTGCCTCGAAATCTGTAAAAACTATTTTCAACCTTACATCCAAACAAGTTCTGAAACACAGTTTAAGTTCATATGATCATTCATCTATTGCAGCAACAATAGATGATCATTGTGTTATTGTAATAATATTACTGGTCAAAATAAATGTGGATGGGTTATTGATTTCAAAAAAAAAATATGGAAGTCTGTTAGGCCTATCAGATGGCCTGAACATATATTTATTTTTGTAATAATTTTTTTGCCATCCTTGTACATTAGGTTTCGAAATTCTCTCTACCTGTAGGTTTGTAAGTTGTAGCACACCAGTGCCGACACTAAGCTTATGTTCTTCCCAGTTCCCTTGCCTACATCATAGTCGTGGTTAGGAGTGGAAACAGGTGAAGTCAATCTCCATCTAAAACAGGCAAGACTTGTTTTATGTGATACTGGCATGTGGCCAGTCACAGGCCTACGTCTGGCCTGTATGAGACATGGCGCCTAAAGCCTGTGTAAAAACTTGTTTCAAAAATATGCATGCACAATCAAGCTAACAGGCCTTTGCTGAAAACAAGCTAAATATAAAATAAGTTGTAAATCACAAAAATCAATTAAAATAATCCAAAATACATCAAAAATGTTATAATCTAGACACAACCTCAGTTAAAATGTAGGGTAAGGTAACAGAGCAAGAACATGAATGTTGTATCTTCATACTCATGAGAGATCAGAAGCCTTAGAAACTAATCAAAGCAGTTTTCAACTACCTTGAACAAAACCACAAAGAAATGCAAAGCATATCAAATTGAATAGCATCCCAAAACAGATATGGGCAATTCCTTTTTGTTCCCTCGTCAATCATCAACTAACACATTGAACAAGCGACCAACTAAATAAAATTGAGTC